>JAJEKB010021144.1:1011085-1076388 GCA_022393335.1 Macrotrachela quadricornifera | reverse complement strand
AAAAAAAAAAGAGAGAGAAATGTTTTTCTTTTTATAAGGGGAAAAAAAAAGTTATTCCATCTGCTTTTATATATATATATATATACAAAAAGACTCATAGATCAATTTCAATTGATGAGACTAGAGCTTTTTCTTTTTGTTTTGTACACGCACGAGTTGTTCCGTCATTTATATATATATGTGTAAAACACGAACTATTAATATAAGTGATAAGTGGTTGTCAATACTAATGGAATGAGACCCATCTACTAGTCATTCATTTTGCACATCTCATCGTTTATGAATCGTGTCAAATTACTCACTTAGAACTGTCATTATTATTATTATTTTTTATCAATAGATGTCGCCACTTAACGGTGAATAACCAATATTATAATGTAATAATTCAAACATTTTGTAGATAAATTTCTAAAAAAAAATAAAATCTAATTTTTTATTGTCTTTCAATTACGATATAATACTGAAAAATATTTTTTATTATATATTAAAAGAAATTAATATGATAATTTTGTTCGTATTTATCAATCAATTAGTATTTTATTGATATTAACTATTATTAATAAAAAAAATGCAGAGAAAAAGATTAATGAATTTTTTATATAATTGAAATAAGTTAGCAAAAATAATCCTTTTACAAAGCTATAACTATATAGTCCTTTTTCCGTATTATAGAATAATACAAAAAACTAATTTTAGTTTTATGATCTAAAAACAATTCTTTCAATCATAAACGAGATGTTTTTTTTTCTTCTCAATATAAACTAGAATAAAATATTTAATAATACTAACTATGCTTTTTTTGATAATAATAATATCAATATAGTAGATTGGAATTGAAAAATTCATTTTATTAAACAAATGATGTTTAAGTATCGATTATTTGAAATTTGTTTTTTGGAATGATAATTGCCATACTATATCGGCTCGTCATTCGAATCGATATGTCTTCATTAGTAATAATACAATTGCGAATTTTGTTCATAAAAATTCTTCTGGATGTTACTATACATTAAAAAAGTATTTCAATTTTCATATACATTCAATAGTATATTTAATAAATATCTTACCTTAAATATTTACAATTCGAGAAAAACTCATGATAAATAAAAAAATACCATTTTTAGTTCTTGTCATATTTCGTATTGCATTTGTTGAGAAAACTCGAGAAAGTGACGACGAAAAGAAGAGAAGAGAAGAGGGGAATGAGAGTGAGAGTGAGAGAGAGAGAGAGAAAAATGTAGAGAGAGGAATTATCATAAACTGAATGCAATAAAATGAATATACATACTATTTGCATACATAACGGGGAGCGCGGACACAAGCTTCTGTTCGCCTCTCAACGATGAGGAGATGTAAGCATGTTACGTTCACGGCGCGAGAAAAAAGAAAAAAAAAAGAACTTTGGAGATGGTGGCTAATGAGATCAAACTCAAATTTGAATATATATACATATGTACGTATGCATTCTCTTCTGATTTCATTACCTATATTAATGTACAGAATATATAATACAATAGAATTTATTGTACTTGTCCGTAATATTGACTAGTAAATATATATATCTAATGTATTATATTCTTTTCATTATTTAGTAAATCGGTTTATTTAGAAAACTTAATAAAATAAATGAAAAAATAAAAATAAAATAAAATATTTACCATATCTGATGATTGTAATCGTTGCTAGTGACGAGTCATATAAATATGTGTAGCGTTTCTCGTCTCGCCTCTTTTCCTTTCTCTAATTGATTATGCATACACCATCTCTTCTTCTGTTGCCGTCATCATCACATTATATGACCTCGTACTGATTTTTTATTCATGTAAATTTTTTTTTCTCGCTCGCTTCATTTATGTACAACATATATTTGATCATTATTATTATTATTATTATTATTAAAATGTATATGAGAGATATACTTTATTATCATATATGTGTGTATCACATTTAGATTTTATATATAAAATTTAGCATTTTAAAAGTGAATATTTACAAAAGAGAAAAAGAGACGATAGATTAGAATAATTATTTTGCAAAAAAATATGAATAATCCTTCTCTTGAATGTTAATTTCGAAAACAGAATATTAAAATGCATCAAATTGAATTCGTGAGTTGTTTTATTAGTGTTGCACAATTTATTGATTTGAATAGATGTTAGTTTTCGCTTTCTTTTTTTTTTCTTTTGATAAAATTTATTGAACCGGTAATGTCATAGTTTTATTAAAATTATTTAAATAAATCAATAAAAAATAGAATGCTGCATTATATTACAATTTAATATGAATACGATCAATTCTTACTCAGGTAAATTCTTAAAATAATCATTAAATGATATAATTATTGATTTTAGAAATTAGAAGATAACTTTTTGTTTTCGGAGAAGTGAAAATATTATAAAAGCTATTTCCGAGGTGTCAAAATTGATTAATTCATTCTTTTAGTACTATTCACTTTGAAATATAATGTATTCCGATGTTTTTTTTTCGAATAACTCGAGAACGCAAACAGATAGAGACTTACAGTTATAGATCTAGAGTCTCTCTATTAAAATCACATATCAAAAGCAATATTTCATTGGAATGACAGATTATTCTAATTATTTCACTGAAACATATGAATAAACATCAAATCTCTATATTCTTTATTCTAAATATTTAATTGTCAATATGAAGAATAAGAAAAATACAGATCTTAATTTAATCTATCAGTAATTCTATGCTTAAAGAAAAATTTGAAGTATACTTAAGAAAATAACACTTTAGTCTATATCATTTTTCAAAAATGAATATTATCATTTAATTTGAAAGTCAGATATGTAAATCATTTATAAGATAGAAATGTAAGTGTTTCATAACGAATATGACAGAAGAAATTGACAGTTTTTAATAGATTGTTTTCTTAAGTTAGACTAGATGAGAAAGTATCGTTCTGATAGGAAGAGATAGAAAATTTTATATAAATTTTCATGAAATATTGGTTGGGAAATGAGCATTTGTCCTTCTCTTTTTATATGATAGATATTGAATATCACAAAAATATAATATGCTTAGCAATTCACAGGAATAAAATGTTAGTTTTTTTTTAAAATGGTTTTGCATACGCCATTCAAATATAGTATTATACAACACGGCGATGTATCCACTTTCGAGATCTCATACTAAATCCGCAAATGAAATTTTGTTATCTGATAAAACTGCTTGCAGAATGATGTCTATTTCTAATGGTTTTTTTATGTCAAGTAAAAGATCTCAACTTGACTATCAGTCTAAAAAAGGAATTCATCTCTTATAATGACGAGCTTGAAACAGGACAATTCTGTTGGGCGAGGTTAATTTCTTTATCTTGTGTAATAAAATAATAATAATAAGATAGAGCTAAAACCATCGAGAAATTCTATATTGCTTAGTAAAAAAAGAAATTTTTTCAATTATGATTCATGTGGAAAATTTTCAGTTAGACAAATGGATAGTTTTGTAGCATTTCTCAAACAGTATATTAATAAAATCTACACAAAATTCTGTATCTTTTCACATCAGAACAAAACCTTTTCGTTGAGTCTAACTTAATAAAACATTCTATTATTAAAATAATGATTCGAAAGTAAAAAGAAAAAAATAAGTTTTATTTTTTTTTCTAGACAATTTTCAAAATATTGTGATCTTTTATCTTCTAGTACTTAACTCCTTTCATCATTAACTATACTTTTACCTATGCAACACGAAATATGAGTATACTTGCTGGAAAATTAATTTTTTCCTATAGATTAATATAGAATATTTATTTATTTATTTATTTATTTATTTATTTAAAACATATATCAATCAAATTCATCTTCATCTGTTGTATTTCGACATACACATACAGCCATAATTAATGCAGCTAACTAAAACGAAAAAGAAATTTAAATTCCAAAAATTCTTACTAAATGAATATTTTATTTTTTCATACTTCAAGTAAAGCAATACCAATTCCAACAGCAACAATTAATCTTGAATAAAGTTGAATGTATTCATTTATTATTTGAAAACAACCTAATCGATACGAATCGCCTTCTACACAAGCACCATTTAATAAACGATTACAACATGATGTTGGAAGACGATTACCAAATATTTTATAATCCGTATTAGAATGAAAATCTGATGGACCATCAATACCACAACATGCAAACTAAATTGATATATATGAATTTAAACGTTTCAATAAAATCAATATTAATGTCTGGACAAATATTATATTATACAGTATTTATAGCCAATCATTAAAACAGAGAAAAAATTACTGCTAGTATTTTATAGAATTATACCATTGAATACGATGAATATTCAAATTAATGAAGCTCATTTTGGATTAGTATTTTGTACCTAAACCTTGAGCTCGATATAATGTTTTCCCGATTTTTAAGAGAAGAGTTGAACTCAATTTCATCGTAAAGATGAATCTTGAAAATTATTCATTTAGAACAAGATTTCATCTTCTAGCTAGCGTCTCTCTATTCTAAAAATTTCAAGTCAATCGAACATACTGTAAAAATTGAATGAAAGCGTCATTTATACTGAAGATTCAACAGACCATGATATGCCATTTATTATTGACAGAGATTTTCTTAGCTCCATGACTACTCTAGTTTAGATAGTGTAAGATGAACATTCGATACGATAGACAAATAGTGCATCTTCAAAACACAATATCCATCACTACTTTTGAAGGTATTTTGCATTCACTACAATCTATAGCATCTCCTTGACTGTCGATAGAAGTTTCAGAAAAATATATTCATGTACTACACCATTATAGTTCGAGAAAATATCTGTACTACGGCAACGTTTTATGAATTCCACTGTAGTTATGAATTTTCTCATTATCTATTAAAAAAAGATAATTTTTGTTGTATTAATAATACCTGTTTATGAACAATATCTACATCATATTCAAATCTTTGTGGTATTGAATAATTATACGTTAAAAGACGTCTTTTTAATGTATTTGGTAATTTCGTATCCCATTCATCACCTAATAGAACTGTATACATTGCTACAACAAGTTCTCCACCCATGACAAGTATAATAAAAAAAACATACTAATAAAATAAAAAAATAAATAAAATTTTATATTTAGATTATTTAAATCATATACCAATCCAAGTAAAAGTCGAGATTCTCGTACTGATCCACAACAACCAAGTAAACCAACAATAAAGACAAGTGCACCAACACCAATTAATACATAACCAACATTAAGAAATGATGGTACAAGATTTGAATCATAAGATAATAATGCAAATAATTCATGTAAATCACGTTTATATAAAACAAGAATTCCACAACTAAGAAAAATACCACCAGATAACTAAATCAAGAGACAAAATCGGATAAAAAAAATACAAAATTATTTAATATTTTACCCAAATAATTAAATTGAAGAATAAAAGAAAATATTTCGCACACAGACAACAGGTCATCGTTTATACTATGATTGAATTAAAATAGAAACAATGACCACCAACTGTCACAAATGTCAAGTGTTGGTGGCGGACGGGTAGTGAAGCCAAATAATGTTCTCTCCCTCTCCCTCTCTCTCTCTCTCTCCTGTATTGCAATTAGAACGAGTACTTTTCTAGTGTTCGTTCACCTTGGACGACAACGCGGCGGTGTATAGATAAGAAGAAGGAAGAACAATAATGAAAGAGAGGTGAAATTCATTTCTTCTTCTTTTTTTTCTCTCTCATTTTTTTACTCTCTATTCTCTTTATGACTTCTTCAAGTTAAGCCATTGTGCATACTATGTATAGATTCTGATGATATAGTTGACCAATTAATAAAATAAGAATAGAGATTGACATGGATTAACCAAAAGACAAATGAATAGTCGCTTCCGTTAAGAACTATACCAAAAAAAAAAGAAAAGTAAGTCGTTTCCGTTGTAATCAAGGAAAGATTTCTTAAAAAAAAATCTTCATTATCAAAATTATAATTAATAAAATCATAGAAGAGTAATTAAAGATCAAATAATTCGTTAACTTCATGCAATAATGACAAGAGAGACAAAGAGAGAGATAAATAATCATATGAGAATGTCTGATGTTTATTAACATAAGCATTTTGTTTTATTTATTTAATAAAGGCCAGTATGTC
Organism: Macrotrachela quadricornifera; assembly: GCA_022393335.1. Lineage (NCBI taxonomy): Eukaryota > Metazoa > Rotifera > Eurotatoria > Philodinida > Philodinidae > Macrotrachela > Macrotrachela quadricornifera. Next base: position 1,070,253 of record JAJEKB010021144.1, on the reverse strand, counting down.
GATGCATGTGAGAGTATGAAAATGTCAAGAATTGTGTTCATTATTAACAATGATCAATATATAGTATTTGTATTATTAAAATACAAAATTTTATTTTTATTTTAAATTATTAAGAATATTGTTAATGAAAAGTTAATTGATTTATTAAGTCTATTGAACATTGAACAATGTTAGTTTTTAGCTTAGAACTTAATTCTTTCGTTCAAAAGGATCTAATTCGACATATGTTTAGTAAATCCATGAGAAAAAAAAATAAGGCGATATGATTAAGCTTAATAACTTATTAGTTTTAAAATCTATTTAAAAAAAAAGTATTCAATTATAAATAGTATAAAAAAAATGTAATAATAATAAAGATGTTAATACTTTTTTTCAATACATGAAAATCAATTATTTATAGAATTTGATCCCATCATAACTGAATATAGAATAACAAATGAATTCATATATATTGTGTTTTATATTGACAAAAGATTCGTTCAACACTAATAGTAAAAGTTAGATAACAACAAGGAGAAGCAATACATATAAAATCCATTGATCGAAGAATGTACTCATTAATTGTCAAAAACAAGATGTATTATACTTGCTAAATTAGTTGTAAAAAAAGAAGATCAATAGTAACTATATTTAAGTTTTATCAAAATAATTTTTACATGATCTTTATTATAAACAAACATTAGTAGAAAAAAACTAATATTGAAGTAAGAAGATATGGTATGAAATTAATACGTAATGATTGACATAAATATAAAATCTTCATGGAAAATTAATCTTAGTTTGTGCCTACTTATTATATTTCATTGCGATGCAATACATTGTCTACATGCTCAGTAAGATCATCTTTTTGTAAATGTACTTGAAGTACTCATTAGGCTATTAATTATGAAGAAATTGGTCCTAGTGATTGAATATGTGGATAGAGAGAATGCACAAACTTGCGAGTCAGTTATATCATATACAAGGGATTTAAATAGCTAATAATTTCATGAATGAATAGATTCTTCTTAGAATCTACTATGGATAAATGCGTGGAACATATTTAGAGACTAACAAGAAAGTTAAAATGATTTAAATCTGAACAAAACTTTCTTTAGTCATATCGGTATTTTAGAATTTCATGTTTAAACATGTATTTAAAGAAGATCAAAAATCATTTATATAATTGGTCTTATATTTTCACTCTTCTTTAACAACATTTTCGTTGACGATAAATTTTGTACTGAAAAAAAAACGCGATCACCCCAACTGTTTTTCTTTTCATACATGATAATTGACAGATTGATATGGAGTGTACTTTTTAATGTATAGATGGCTTTCATTACAAAAGAAAAATTCACAACAAAAAAACAGTATAAATATAACGCATCTATCTTTCTTTTTGTTCTTCTCATTAAGTTTTTGTTTTTATTGTTACCCTGGTTCTTTATTTCTTCTTATCAATTTACTGTCTGCTGTTTTTCTGTTATGATGTTGTATTTATTCCTTTTTTCTTATAAATGTGAATTAATATCGATTAGTATAGTATATTGCTTTATTTATTTATCATGTAAAGTGGAGAGTGGAGAAAATGTTAGAATGGAGAAGAAAAAGACTTAGACGAACTTCGTCTCCGTAGTCATACAAAAAAAAAACCACATATATGAAGTCATTTACAGATGGTACAAAAGATACAATGTAAAAAGTTTGAACTGAGTTACAATGAAATAGTCGAAGGGATAGCAAGGTATATGATTAGTACTCCACTAATCGCCTCTACATAACTGGCAAGGTTGCCATACACGACAAAATCGGATGTTAGTATACAACTTTCCATCCTTACATACTTCGCTTTATACATAACAAAAAACGTAATCAAATAAAGATGGTTGACAAAATTGAAGAAGCTCAATAATACGATTTGATGTTCTTCCTTTGCCTACAATTTCACGCTTTTCGTTCAAAAGATCAGGATTCAGAAAGTACTCTTTCAAAAATAATAAATATAATTTATGTTGGATGAAATCGGCAATTACCGAAGGATTTGTACGAATAAATGTAGTCAATAATTTGGAATAATGCATTTGTGTAAGTGATTTCATCGATTTATATTTTGACAGATTAGCTACTTCGTCGTTTGTACCGTCGTGCCATCTATGTATAGTACGAAATACTCTACGGTTCAATGCTTCGAGTTGTAGCTGTTTATTATAAGTAAGAATAGGGTATATATGTAATAAAGATTGATAATATGGACGAATATATGCATGATATAATCGATAAGAAACCTCTTCTGATAACAATTAATATCGATTATAACAGTGTTGATAGGGAATTATTAAATGCTTTACATTAATGATATTGTTTCTTATTTAAATATCCATTTTTTTCATTATGTAAGCATGTGTAATTGTTACATTCATGAATATAATTAAAAAAAGAATAATGTTGAAATCTTTTCTAAATTGTAGGAAATAGTGGTTTTTAGAAGCTATTACGGGATAGATAAAATTAAAATACAATCATTTTATTTCAATTAGTCAATATATTGTATAAATAAAAGAAAATTCGTTTGCTTTATGCATGTATATAATGGAATCGTACAGCAAAAATTGGTTGTTGAGGTTTATTAAGTATTTTTCTTCTTTTTTCTCTTTTATTTTGTTCTTCTTGTTGACGAAAATGTTCTTTTTTTTGTTTCGATGAACGTAATTGATTATCCACTGGATCTATATTAAAACCATATTTTAATATATCCATAATAAGAACAAATCCAACAACAGTTGAAATACAACCAATTGCAACACAACCAAATGAACGTGAAATAATTTCTTTTGTATATAAACTTGAAGATTTTATTTCACAATAAATGCCTGAAAATTGTTCTGTATTAATACATAAACATGACCAATTACCATATTTTGATACACATTCACCATTATTTTGACAACTTATATTTGTACATACATCAACTTCATATTCACAATAGGTACCTGTTTTACCTGTAGGACATACACAATTAGTTTCATTAGTTGTTTCATTACACGTACCACCATATAAACAAGTTGAATCAGGACGACATGAACGTGTATCTACGTCACAATTTGTACCAGAAAAACCAGATTGACATGAACACATATAACCAAGTGGAATACTAGTATTTGGATAACATGTTGCTAAATTTAAACATGGCTGAGCCATAGTGCATAGATCTGAAGAAATATTACATGATAGACCAATAGTTTGATTAGAACATGTTGGAGCAATAAATACAGGATTATTTGTATACGACATATTTATTAATCTATATGAAGAATATTTTATTAGAATCTAGTTCAACAATTCTAAAATTTTGTTTAAAAAATTGCATATTCATTAAGCGAGAATACTCACCCGTTTGATGTTAATGCCAATATTGACGTTGTCGTAGCTGTTGATGTTCTTGTTGTCGTGATTGTTGTTGTTATTGTTGTCGTAGTAATAGCTTGGTTTGAAGTCAAATGTATTGTACTTATGCTATCTGATATAAGGGTTGTTGCTGTTGTAACACAACTATATAAATCAATGGTTTGGTACTGAATAGAATAGCCCATAAATGAATTCGACCAAGGATTTTGTGTTGTTTGTCCATTGATTAGAATTACTAACTCCAATAGGATATCTGTATTTAAAAAATTCTTTTTATTTAATAAAAACAATTTTTTTGATGCTTTGTTTATTATTTATGGAATAACGTCAAGTTGTTTACTTAGGGTATACTAAAGTCTTTTCAAAGTGATATGAATTTCTTAATAAGAATTGTTTTTGTGTAAAACTTAATTAACGAGTGAGACAGATTGAATGACTATACTTTACATTTCAATTTTCAATTATTTATTTCGCCACTCCAAAAAAAACTATATTTTTCTCTAAAAGAAGAGGAATTTCTTTTTTTTATTTATTTCATATATAAAATAGCCAGTCTTACGTAAATTATAGAGCTTTTCAGGTTGTATCTTGTATTATATTTTGTTTTTTTAACACAACATAATAAATGATTGAAAATTAAAATACAAAAAATAGCTATTCAATCTGTCTCACTTGTTAAGTTTTACACAAAAAAAAATATTCTATAAGAAATTGATAGAACTCCATAAAAATTTTTGGTATGTCATAAGCGGATGATTCAAAAGTTCAACATTATATACAAGCTAATATTTCATATCTCGATTTCCATTGTTTTGTCATTTTTCGTCGCTTAAAACCGGAGTGATATATGTAGTTATACATAATTGTAGTATGATATTTTTCAAGGAATGTTTTTATGCAAGAAAATACAGACTGACATATTTATGGAATAAACTTGTATTGAGTACTAAAAACATTTTTTCTACTTGACCAATATCTTGAATCATTTATGAACACAATAAAACAAACATAACGATTTGTATCAGATTAAAATTTTCTCATTTTTCAATAAAAATCTTACTAAAAAATGATTTCGAAAACTTTAAAATTTCATTTACTACAATAAACTCTATTACTCACAGAATTCAACAAACGTTGCCATTGATATAATCAAACTTTGAATGTGAATAAAAAATTTTTATTTCTTTTAAATTTATATTTGTATATTCTCGATCATATTCAAACAATTCTTTTTATATATATATTTTCCAAAATCAAATATTAATATACAACTTCGATCGAGATATTCTTTTCTTTTTTTATTTCTTAAAAAACAATTGATGTACTCAATATAAAAAAAAAAATGAATAGCGTCATACATATAATATTTTATGCTGATTGTCCAATACAAGTATAACATAGAAAAATAATGATAAAGAAAAATTGAAGGAAAAAAAGTACGTCATAAACCAAGTATAAACAAGCTTCATTCATCTGGATAAACAAAGAAATAGTATAATAATTACAAGCTTGATATATGGAGAAAAGAATGAATGCAGATCAAAGAACAATCATTACTCATATTATCAATTTTTTATTCGATGTCGTATCAAAGCGATTATTCTCACTTCAATTTGTTCGTTCGATCATCTAACATATATAAATAGAAAAACCAACATATATAGTAAAAAAAAAACAAGGCGTTAGAAAAAAAAAATCGTAAAAAAAAGTCAATTATTCACGTTTTCATACGTTTAGTTATAAATGGATTAGTAGAAGTATACATCTATACATGCTTATCTTATCCCGCATAATACTATATTGAAATATAATTTTTCACTATAAGATCATTATCTATCTACATATAATACTTGATACAAATATTAAATAATATAGGAGATTATCAAAGCAATTAGATATAAAGAAAAGGAAAAGTTAACAAAAATGAAAAAAAAAAAGAAGAGATTATTGCGTCAAAAAGAAAAAAAAAACAGATTATTCAAATAGAATATACAATTGATTATTTAAACTATTGCTAATAAATTAATTCAATATTCATTCATTTTTGAATCTATATAAATATATACGAATAATATAAATAGATGTGTCAAGCAATCTCCATTAGCAATTATTATCACCATTGTTTTTTTTTGCAATAAAAATAATTAAATAAGACGGTGTATAATTTTTCGATTATCTAATACTGTAGTTGATGATGTATTTCCATGTGGTATTGTTGATGGTTTCCGAGTAAATGTTACCCAAGAATAAACAATACTGCCGATAACACTAAAAGAATAATATTTATTTACCCTTTTATATTCAAGATAGGATCTATTTTTTTGTATTTTAAGAAGAGTAATATTTATCTTTAAATCAACAAGAACTAATTCTAAGTACAAATATAATATATTTTTGTTTCCATCGAAACAGAATAACATTCATTGTCATATATAAAACTTAGTTCTTCTTTTTTTTTTTTCTTTGTCTTGACGAAAAATCATTTCGAGGTCTTCAACATTTGTTCTCTCAAAAGACAAATTTATTTGTCAATAAGCATGGCTTCAATTATTTACATTAAAAGATCAACAAAAAAAAAAAAACGAAATAAAGTTAAAACATTTTTTTCTTTCATTAAATATTCATATTTTTAAATTTAGTTAATAGAAAAAGAAAAAAAGATGTTTACCTGATATTAAGTCCAATAAAATTTAAACGTGAATAAATATAATCACCACCAACAATCATACCTAAATATGTAACAAACATATTCTAAAAATAGAAAAATAACAAAATATTTATTCAAATAGAAATTATTTTAAAAACATACTTTACAAGCACCAACAACTGTTGTTGTTAATGGAGAATTATAACTTGTACAAAGCATTGTTGAATAATTAAGTAAAAAACCCATTAATGATGAAAGAAAAAAAGATAATATAAAACCAATATCTAAATAATGATCATAATTCCAAACCTAAATTATATATTTTATAATAAATTTATTTTTCATATTATTAATTAAATATTATCTACTTTATTAAGATCTTCAGTAAAAACTATTAAAACAAGTACTGGTCCAAGTACAACAAATGAATTATAAAATAAAAGACCATTTTGATCAAATTCCTAATGAAAGAAAAAAAACAAAAAAATCTATTCATTCTCTATTCAATACATTCTTTTCTTTATAACATCATAATATATTCCCTACTGTTTTATTCATTTACTTATTCAAAAAATAAAATATTACTAGTAAGGGTATATAAAACTTCAAATTTCATCTTTACTTTATTGACCAATTTTTGTTTTATTACAATCCCTTGTGCAGCTGTACAGAAATTATTCAGTAGAAGAAATATATATCCAAACCAATTGAAAGATAAGTCATCACTAGCAGCAATAACAGCGCCCAGTAACATTAGATAAACACTTGTTTGTGCAATTACAGACTGAGTTTGTCTAATAGAAAAAAAGAAAAATCTATTCAAAATAAATAAATATACTCTATATACCGAAGCATTATTTGTTCACCAATCATCGTTAACCATATTGAAAAACGACGTAAAACAGTAAACATTGGTAAACTATATAATAATAATAAAAAAAACGAATATATATAAAAAGAAAAAAAATAGAAAAATTACCTAACTGCTTGAGTACTAGCAAGACCAAAGAGTAAATTACCAAAGAAAAATACTGGCAAGGGCATAATCTATTTAAAAAAAAAGATTCATTTTTTTTTTTAAAAAAAATAAATAAAATTAATTATGAACCTGATGAATAGCATTCTCTGAGAAATGAGGAAAACGTATGATACCAAATGATCGTGCCGTATAAAGTACAATAATCGAGACAGTTAACTATACAAAAAAAAAACGAAGAAGAAGAATCTATGAATAATGTTCAAGTATTTGAGTTAAATGTTAGAAATATGATTATTAAAAGAAAACACGACATGCGGATACTAAACTAGAAGATTTCCTTTATTTATGATTATCACATACCTGACCAACAGCAAGCAGTTGAAATGAGGGAAACCTGTTGTGTAATAGGGGGACGATACTGCTAAGAAAAAAAAATCTTAACTAATAAAGGACGTACCCATATGAAGTAAGAACAAGTTTGTTAACAACGGTAATTAGACCCGAACAAGCTCCATAAAATAAAGCTGAACCTAATCGTTGAACAAATGAAACTGTTGGTGGACAAGGACAACCAAAATATGTTTTGCTTGTCATTGTTGTCCTAGCTGGAATAAAACAATTAAGTGTCTGACTGATTATAAGAAACCAGATGGTATGATATGATTATTACTTCGTAACTGTCAAAATAAATCGATTTATTGGACAAGAATAAATAACCGATCATAAAACGATAAGACTTGAGACATCTATAGGATATAATAACACATTTAAATGAGGATTATTTTAGGATTATATATCACCTTTTTGAAAGAATTTATTATATATATTTTTTTTCTTTTTTAAATAATTAATTATTAAACGATAGAAGACATTTATTTTATGTTGTCAAGTTTTGTGTCAATAAAGATCGAATCGAAAAAAGAATTTACACGTTTATCGATCAGATGGATAAAAATATAATTTTAATTAATGTTATTACTTTATACTTAGCTAGAAGGTAGATACTTCCAATGTTAAGATCATTATAATAGTAAACAAAACGAATCAATATGATTCTAAAATTATATTCTCTGTAAAGTGATATAACAAGATAGTTAAATACACACAATTTTGAACTCAAAACTCATTTATCTCCAAAAAACAACAACTTTTTCGTTATTTACTTGCTTGAAAATGACAAAAATCTATACATTGATATATTCTTCTTATCTACTTTTCTTTCACTAGTTTCAAATTTGAAACTTGAATTCAATTTTCACACTACTAAAATAAAACTATAAGCTAACTGTTCGTTATGTATTATATTCAATTGACAGTTTTTCATTTTTAACCAACTTGTAATATTTGTATTGGATCTTTCACTCCCTCTCATTTAGTAAAAAATTTTTTCCCTTATTTTTTTGTTATTCTTTAATACTGACAAATATTAATGACATGTACATTTACACACAATAGTATTAAATTACAATTAAAACTTTATCATATAACTGATAAAAAAAAAAAGAAACTGATGCATGTCTTATACATGAATTTAAATCTCATTCTTTAAAAAGAAAAAAAAATTAGGCAATTAATCTTATATATAATCTTTGTTAATATCCAAAACAATTTGATTTAAATAAAATTCTATAATATATGCGACCTCTGTCCTGTCTATGACTGGTCATTGATTATAACCATTATTCTTTTTTTTAAATGAATAAGTCAATGTAATGATTCATTCGTTTTTTTTTCTTTCTTTTCTTTGTTTGCGTGATTTGAATGGCATTATTTTTTTTCATTGTATATATGCTGAAGTATGTAATTTTTTCTTTCTAGATGCTATGATGATACTAGTATCTTTAAAATCATTTAGTAATATATAGATAAAATAAAATATTTTTCTTTTGATTCGAAATCAAAATCAAAATGCAAGCGCTCAAATGTGTTGTAGTCGGCGATGGGTAAATAAATTAAATAGACAAAAAATTTTCTAATTTGTTTTTTTTAATATTTAGTGCCGTAGGTAAAACTTGTTTATTAATATCTTATACAACAAATACATTTCCTGGTGAATACATTCCAACGGTGTTTGATAATTATTCAGCTAATGTTATGGTTGATGGAAAACCTATTAATCTCGGTCTGTGGGATACGGTAAAGAAAATAATTTGAAAATAAAATTTTTTATTAAATGTTTTTTTCTTTTATTTTAGGCCGGTCAAGAAGGTATGATAATATAGTGAAAGATAGATGTATTTTGTTATTACATTTTGTGTTTTAGATTATGATCGTCTCCGTCCATTATCTTATCCGCAAACGGTAGAAGAATTTTAAAAAAAATATTGAATTTAAATTTGTTTTTTTAGGATGTTTTTCTTATTTGTTTTTCACTTGTTAGTCCAGCATCATTTGAGAATGTTCGAGCTAAAGTAAAAATTGAATTTGTTTTTTTTTTTTTTGAAAATTAATTCTATTAAAATTAATTTAGTGGTATCCGGAAGTTAGTCATCATTGTCCTCAAACACCAATTGTTCTAGTCGGAACAAAACTTGATTTACGTGATGATAAAAATGCCATCGAAAAACTTCGAGTAAATATAATTTATAAAATTTTATTTTATTTTATATATATATGTATATGTATTTAGGAAAAAAAATTATCACCAATAACAACACTTCAAGGTGAAACAATGCGTAAAGAAATTGGTGCTGTTAAATATCTTGAATGTTCTGCATTAACACAAAAAGGTTTAAAGACAGTGTTTGATGAAGCAATACGTGCGCATCTATGTCCAAAACCAAAAGCCAAGAAGAAAGGATGTATTCTTCTTTAAAAATATATAAATTTAATCTCTTTGCATGTTATATCATTTTTTTCTTGTTCATGTTCTTCTTTTCTGTCTCTTTTTTTTTGTAAGATATATTTGGTTTATACATATATACATATAAATATATATATACATTTATCTGTGGTTTAAAGCGAAAAATGATTTTTTTTCAGATTGTTTTATTGAAGAGGATAAGAAAATGTCTGGTGGTACTGATATCACAATGAATATACGTTCATCAGAAACGAAATTACAAGAGGTGAGATGGATTTTAATAAGTAGAATTTTTGTAAAAATAAGATAAATATTATCTGTAGATTGTAAGATTGTATTTATCAATTTTAATTCTTTGGGATGAATAGTTCAAATTATATGAGTAGTACAGAGATCCAATACTCATATTAGATATCAAAAGGGATCCTATCTATCTCTTAAAAAATCCAATTTTCTAAAAGAGGTGGAAGTTGAATTTTTATCATAGGACAATGCAACGTGATCTCCTCTTTTAGAATATATGCGCCTTTTCGCAAACAAAATAGGTTTTGACGGGATTTATCGGCTGAGATTTCAGCCATACATAGAGGCCGACTAGGGCTAGATTCTAATAGAGCCCGATTTTTAAATTCCTCTTCTGTTGATATAAAAACCTAGATGTTGCATTTTACTTGGACTAAGAATTTTTCAAAAAAATATTTTGAAAAATCAAACAAAGAGAAATTCAAAAATTGGGCTCTATTTGGATCTAGCCCTAAGGGTACTCTACGATTTAAAAATTACGCCAATATGATTAGCTAATATTCCCATATCAAGATGGAACTGATTTAGTTTTTTTCAGACCAAACCGGATCGACTGATTATCAATACCGGTTTATAAACATTGAAATTGTATTTTTACATGTAATCGTAACTGTAACTTTTCACCTACTGAATATTTTTCATTGAATAGATTTACGAAAAAAAGAAATTTTATCATTCATTTATTTTATTTTATTTTTCTAATAGGAAAAACGTCGTTTAGCATTATTACAAGATGCATTAACTCGTTCTAATACATTAACAAGTGGTATGGTATCAACATTAGATAATTTTGAAAGAAAACTTCAATCATTAGATGAATTAGTAACACCAGTATATGAAGCAACAAATGAATTACGTTTATTATTAAATAATGTTGATCAAAGTTTATCATTAGTTGATTCTGTTTTACATTATTATGATATATGTGGAGAATTAACACCAACAGTATCATCAGGTCCAGGTGGAAATTTAACTGATTATTTATCTGAATTAGATCGTCTTGAAGATGCTGTAAAATATTTTAAACGTACAACTGCTGTTAGTGAACGTGAACGTGTTACACAATTATTTGATCTTGGAAGAAAACGACTTGTTGAAGAAACTGATAAACTTATTTTAAGATATGCTAATCCATTAGCACCAAAAGATTTACTTGAATTATGTGAAATGTCATCAAATAATACAAAGGATATTCATGCAATGCAAGGTAAGATTTAAAAAAAAAGAATAAATAAAATTTATTTATTTAATTATAATAAATTGTTTAGAAGCTGATATGGCTGCATTGAGTAGAATAATTGAATGGTTTAGTTCTCATGGTTTTCGACAAGGTTTAATTGATTCATATGCAACTAAACGAGCCACTATGATTCGACGATCTCTTCAACTGTAATTATTAAAAACAAATAATTTTTTATATTTTATTTTGTTTTATTTAGACTTGCTGAACATTTAAGTAAAACATCAGTTCGTCGTGTATCGACTAATGTTGCTATATCAAGTCCAAATATTTCACAACATAGTGCATCTAGTACGGATTCATTGAAACGACCAGGAAAAAAATTAAGGTGAATAAATCTTTTTTTTTCCTTTGAATTTTATATTATATTATTAATCATATTCAACAGGCAATATTTATCACCGTAAGCAAATAATATATTATTCGTGCTTCTCTTCTTTTTCTTATGTATATGCACATATTTACTTTTTCTTTAAAAAGAAAAAGTGATGTAATAGCACATATTTCTTTTAATCATGTGAAGAAAATTAAAGACTTGAATAAGGACAGAATATTCTTTCATTGAATTGAAATGATGTAGAAAGGCTGAAGATGATTACAGGATGTATAAAGGATATTTTACAATCTTTTAACCCTTTGAAGATCGATTTGATAAGAATTACGATTTTTTATTTTTATTTTTACGTTCTAGAACACATGAAAAGACTTTGTAGCTGTTTAAAAACGATTTAAAGCATGATATTTTTTAATAAAGTATCAGTACGTCTTTGGATTCAAGTTTTGTTCTACTGCCGGCAATACATTTTCGTCTTCTGATATGATTTTTGCCATTTGATTGTATACGCGATAAAAAATGTCGTTTAGTAAGACGAAGAGGTGTTAATGACAATGATGGCTTTCCTCTACCTCTTTTTTTTCACACCTACAAACTTTGGCACAATCTCACGTAGAGCTTCTACAAGATAATCTAAAACTTTGAGTCTTTTCTCAGTTTTTTTCTTTGTACACAATATAAGAGTTGAGAAGAACCATGTCCAAAATGTGAAAAAAAATAACTTTTTTGTACTGTTTAACTGTTTTTCTGATGTCATCCCACCTAAGATGTAAAAGATTATCTTAAATTGAGATACTTTTCCTCCTTTTTTCAATTTCTTGGAAATTTTCAGCAAACTAAAACGATTTGAGCACACTGTTCCACAAGCTCCGGTTATCACACGATAAAGTGTTTCAAATAAAATAGAACTGGAATATCAGTTATTCAAATTAAGAACATAATCAACTTGAAGATATTTTTCCATTAGTATCATGACAGTTGTACCTGATATTTATCACATAACATAAATAATTTAACACGAAACCGATGATGTTTTGAAGGTATAAATTGCTTGAATAGTAATCTCTCTCGTCACAACATCAGACTTTTATCGATCGCAAGACTTTTGTATTGATACATTGATTTACTAAATTTTTCTTTCGAATTTAGTAAAATAGGTTTTAATTTGAAGAGTCTATTAGCGAGAGTAGGATATGTATTGTCATTGAAATTCAAGTAATAAAAAAAACATACATTTCTATTTGTATTAGTCTAAAGAGCAATTCTTGCTCCACGGGTAGAATTGTTCTGATTTTTATAGATATTAATTTGTGTTACGATACTTCCAATAAATGATGAGTGGTATTTTGTAGTATGTGTTGGTACCTTGTATATAGACATTTTCTCTACGAACTAGAGTATTTTATTTGTTGCTATATGTTTCACAGATTCTATATTGGTATTTCCTTGTCTGTGTACGTGTTCATTATATATATGTATGTGCACACATATATGTTCGTTCCTTCACTTGTCAATTCTTGTCCTCTTTTCTCTTTCATCGATTCATCTTCATTTTTGCATAGTTAGAGATTTTTTTCTCAAAAAGTCTGAACTTACGTTCAACAATACAAAAAACCAACACATGAAATGATCTAGTTTGTAGGAAAATCGTCAAGAAATGATATCACCTAATCTTTAAGCAAAATGTCTATAAGCGAGATACCAACACATATTGGAAAAAAAATACCTATAAAACTGAAACTGAAACTGAAACGTAAAAAACTAAAATAAAGTGCAGAAGTAGCTTAATTTTATAAAGCAAAAAATCTGGCCGCACATATACGTCAGTGATCTTCAAAGGGTTAATTTAATCTAAAGTATCTAACTTCAAAATACTTCATCTTTTCTGTCCGGACGACACATGTATGTGTACAAATGTATTTATTGAATAAAGATCCATATAGTATATATTTTAAGCATTTAGAAAAGTTTCTTGTCATTTGTTAGATGGTTCCATAGTAATATATTTTTTCTTTATTTCCTTCCTGTTGATAGTTTTATCCATGCACATTCCATCCATATTTTCTGTCATTCTAGTGCATTCCAGTATAATCACTTTTTTCGTTGTATCTATATATATAAAGAAGAATGTTTGTCTGTTTGTTCGCTATACATTCCGTTCCTGTAAAAGCTATGATCACCAAACTTTACACGATGCTTCTCTAGGTCCTAAGGAAAATCGGCAGAGTGATTGGGGTTGAGAAAGGGAGGCGTGCGTGAAACTTCATCCAAGTCGTAAGAAACCGTGATTTTACCCTTTTTCTTATCAAATAACGCAGTTCAATACAAATTTGAGAGTGATCGTGTCCAAAGCGGATGCGAGTGAGGATGACAGCTTGAGCCCGATGAGAAGAGTTCTACTGAAGATGCCTGATGCACGGCGAGAAAAGCTCTGTATCAGAGGTTCCAGGTGCGGTAAAAAAAGTCCTATGAAAGAGGTATCACGCACGGCAAGAAGAGACCTATGATGAATACCTAACGCATAGCAGGAACAATCCTGTTAAAGATGTATTACGTACAGCAGAAAAAGTCGGGTGGAAGATGCAAAATTTTAACCATATTTTCTTTTTATCGGGTACCTCCTCTAGTTTAGTATATATCTCGTCTATAAAATCCGGTAAATTCTTTCCGTTTCTAACTAGTAATGTATATATATCGTTCGAATAAATAAAAGATAAGAGTAAGAACGAAAAAAAACATTCTTTATTGGATAATAACCATCGAGTTCAACAAGCAGTCTCGGACATTTTTACTATGGCCATTTCAGAAGAACGAGGACAAAAAAATAAAAATTATATTTAAATATTATTTTTAAAAACCTTGGTTTTCACGAAAAAAGCTGAGAGTCCAAGGGTTAACAGAAACTACCGTGAAAATCAAAAACTATTATTTTCGTTACAACATTAATTTCTCCTTACATATAATCAATCTAAATTTATTAATCGAAATATATTTATATTTACTTTAGTGAGATGAGTCGTCGTTTAATGCGTACAACCGGTGGTAATACATTACCTCGTGGTATGAATTCTCAATTGTCATCATCATCATCAACAATGGAAGATAGTGGAACTTTTGAAACAAGTGATGATCGTGATACAAATAATTATAAATTATTACTTGATGCATTCATTATTCTTTTACAACGTGATCGTGATTTACTTAATTATGTTTTTCCTAATGATTTACAATCACTTGTTTTTACTAAATTAATTGAATTACCATTAGTATATATGCGTGACGAAGCACAACGTTTATGTGACTCAATTGAAAGATTACCACGTAAATTAGATGCTGGTAAATTTGCAATTTATGGAATTTTTTCAATTTTAAGATGGTTTCTTAAATCAAGACCAACTTTTTCGAAACTTTATCAAGTAAATTAATCATAATGAACTTTTTTTTGTTTCGAATTTTTATTTTTATTTTATTTTTTAAGGAAAGTGATCCTGCTCGTAGACAACAATTTACTACACTTTCTGCAACATTTGAACAAGCAGTAAGAATTTTAACAGTAAAAAGAAACTTATTTTTTGTTTTTATTTTAGGCAGTAACATATCTTCGAGGAGTTTTAGAAGAAGTTAGTACAGATACATCACCACCAAGTCAAGGTGGTAATGTACATCCATTAACATCCCATGTATTAGCATTTATGGAAGGTTTATTAGCTTATGAAGATACGGCAACAATAATTGCTTCACTTTATGTTGAACATGATCAAAGTAAATAATATACGAAAAATTATTTAATATACTTAAAAAATAATATTTTATTTTCTTAGGATCAAGTAGTGGTGGTGCATCAGGAGCTGAGAAAGGTCTTTATGATTTAGGAACGTATTTTGGTATGTATTTATTATGAAATAGATCAATTTATAAAAAAAGAAAGATTGATTTATTTAGCACAATTAGTTCGAGCACTTCATGGAAGTTTATCAAAAAAAGTTGATGGTTATACATCACGTACTGATACAACCATACGATCTATATTTCTTCTTAATAATGTTAATTATCTTCTCAAACGACTTGAAAAGTATTTTATATTTTATAAATGAGTTTTATAGTTTTTTTTTTTAATGTTATTTTATTTAGTTCACCTCTTCTTGCTCTTATTCAACGATGTCAACCAGATCTTAGATCAAAATATGAAGCTGATTTTCAAACAAGTTTAAGAGATTATACAAAATGGTATGTGATAAATAGAAACTATCATTCTTACCTTTCTTCCGACACTTCAATGCATTTGTTTAAACATACAAATGATTTCAAATAGAATATATAAAAATATGTTTTTTATTTTTTAGTTTTACTCCAATGATTATTCCTATTCAACAAATGCTTGAATATCATAATCATAATCGTTTACCTGATACAAAAGTTAGTTATTATTAATAAAAAAAAAAAAAGAAAAAACGAAATTTTCTTTTCTATTTAGTTACGTGATCGTGATCGTGAACAATTAAAAGAAAGTTTTTCAGCTGTAAATACAGCTATTGATACAATTCGACAACAATGTGAACAATATATTGTTAGTGATGTTGATTTACGTTATCGTTTACGACAAGAAGGAAAAACATTAATTCTTGAAATGTTTAGAAAATATTATGAAACATTTGCACATAAAGATTTTACAAGAAATAGAGATAAATATATTCGATATGAACCACGAGCACTTGAATCAGTTATTGATAATTTTTTTGAACATCATTCATAAAAAATTTTTAAATTTCGTTTTCTTTTTTGAAAATAATTTTTTCTTGTTTTTTTTTTTCAAATCAATTTAATTTTTAATTTATTTCAATAATAAATATACTAGAATACAATATTATCAGAATAATTTTCATTGAACAAATTAATAAATATAATATGGTAATCAATTTTTATTACAGTTCAGAATAAAAACATCTATATTGTTCTCTTTTCTTTCTTTCTTTTTTTTTGTTATTCTACGATAGCATAAATAATATTAATTCAATAGAAATGACTTGACTTTAATATAAAATTATGCTATATAATACTTTGAGTGCATAACAAAATCAATCTTTTTTATTTTTTTGTCAAAAAAATCTTGTTTACATTGTGCGAATATATAACAAAACAGTAAAAAAAAGAAGCCGTTTATATTTTATTATTTGATTAAAAAATTTCATTGATGCAGCCTGCTTTATTTTCGACATCTAGTAGTATTGCACTCCTAACTCAACAATCTCAAACAACTTTAATAACTGAACGTTCTCATTCAAAACGTTTATATACATATATTCATTATGAACATTCAACACATCCACGTTGTTATATTATATTATTTTTTATTATTATTTTTGTTACACTTTCATTTGCTTGGCTTTTAGCTGGACTTGTTCGTCTTCGTCAAACAGCATCATATTTAGAATCATGTGCAGTTGGAAAAGTTCAATGTGCATCAGGAACTAATTTAACATGTAGTTTATCATCATCAATTTGTCTTTGTCCAGAACAAACATTTTGGGATAATAAGAAACAAAAATGTTTTACAGTTAAAACAATAAATGAAATTTGTTCAAATAATCAACAATGTGATACAAATAAAGGTCTTTTATGTTATACAGATGGAACATGTCAATGTTCTCAAAATACTTATTATACAATTACAGGTTGTGCACGTAAGAAATAAAGAAATAAAAATAATTATTTAATTATAAATTATTATAATTTTAGCTTATTCATTATATGGTGCTTCATGTTTACCATCAGGTGTTCCATTATGTAATCCACAACTTGGTCTTATATGTGATATAATAACACAAACATGTATATGTCCATCATTAACATATTGGTCATATGCTCGATGTGAATCAGTATCAACATATTCTGGTTATTGTAATCAAAATATAAGTTGTAATACTCAAGTTGGTCTTTTTTGTCGTTTACCTGGTTCATATCCAGCATGTGATTGTCCACTTCAATCAAAACTTTATACATGTGATTGTAATCAAGGACAAACATGGGTTACAGCATCAAGTAGTAATAGTACATCAGCATGTATGAATCAACAAACATATTATGGAAATTGTACAAGTGATAGTCAATGTCCACAAGCATTAAATCTTGCTTGTATTGGTTAGAAAGAAATGAAAAGATATATATTTAAATAATACTAATGTGTTTTTTTTAATAGGTGGTGCATGTGATTGTAATGTACCGTTATGGTTTTGGTCAGTGACATCAAATAAATGCCTTCGTTGTGAATCTCAAGGTTATATACTTATTCATTATTCATCACAATGGGTTTGTACTCAATTAATTAATTCATCACTTATGACATATACAGCCAGTCGATCAGCATGTACAGCTTTAGGTTGGTCTTTGATTAGTCCAATATTTGCTTCGGATATTACAGTTATTGCTCAAGCTTATCCAACATATCGACTTTGGGTTAATATACAAACTTCACTTAATAATTCGACCTATATAAATAATCTTTTTCCAAATAATCAATCAAATTGGAATACATATGTATCAAGTTCTTTAACAGCTGTTTATTCTACGTATATATATGCTTTACAAATTGTATCTTCATATGATAAAACAAAACTTTTTGAAGGAAATACTAATTTCGATAGAGGACATGCACTTTGTGCACTTTATTAATAATATATTGATTTGTTCTTTTAACTGAATTGTATATCGCAAAAGAAAAAATTAAACTTTAGTTATATATTTTTCTAATTAAAAATAAATCTTCGTTTTACAAGTAATTGCTGTTACACTTGTTCTTTGAAATATCATATTTTGAATTAACGAGTATTAACCAATGTATATATCTAGTAAATTAACATTTACAGAAATCGATTTATAGCAATTCTTTTAAAACAAAAAAAGATTAATGATAAGTGTTCTGATATTGTAATCTTTCAGTCTTAATAAAATTATCAGATTATTTTAGAGCAAATTTTAAAGTCTGGTGAATATTATGATTTGTTGACATTGATTATTAAAAATATAAATGAGATGTATAGTGGGAGAAACAATATTTCATTCATTAACGGGCAGTGAAAGAAAAGTGAATTCTAGAAATTCAGAAAATTTTAAGAGATATGTCTAATAAAAGAACAAACAGTAGAATGAAAATCACATTTTTTTCCTTCGATATCAATTCATATTTCCTCGCAATAATATAAATACGACAAAATATCTGAAGCAATATTAACTTCATTTTTACTTTTATTACTTCAATAGCAATAGATAACGACAAAGATTGTCAAAAGAAAAATTATGCACAGTACTACTATAGTAGTTTCATATGTTTCTAGTATGAGTTCACTACATCATGAACCTGCGAGACTAAAATACTTTTTTTAAAAAAACATCAGAAGCGCTTTCAAATACGGAAAGATTCTCAAATATTTTTCGAAAATTTTAACAAAAATAATGTAGAATTGTCAAGTGAAGTGTCCCTGTCGCATGTGTGAATTAATTAAAAGCTATAATTCTTAAACAATCAATAATAACAGCGTTAATAATATTTTATCTTGTAGTAAAATCAGGCAATTTCTTCGTTAACTATTCGGAAATGAGAGTCTTTTAGATCGATTACATTTAGGTTGTTACTTTTTCAGCAGGTAAGAAATTTTGATACCTCTGTCGAGTTTTTCGACAAAAATTATCGTGAGAGTCTGAATTTTGGGCAAAGATTTTTGAAAAGGTATACATTCACAGTTGCCGCGAATACTGTCTGAAGAAATATTTTGATGGTAATCATACTTTATATTCTACAAGAATTTATTCAACATTTTCCTACATCGATTCCATTATATTTGACTTTTTAAAATATACCATGGGAACAGCGCGGTACCTTTAATTGATTCTCCTATCGCTCAGCTTTAGAATCCTTTGGGCTAATGATATTGCTCATTCCATCCTATTCCATATGAAATGAATGTGTTCATGAATAATCTGTTGTATTTATTGATTATTATTTGAAGCGTTATATTCGTGAAATAGTCAGACATATGGTTCATTAAATATTCTATATAGTTCGCCTTCAGTTCTAACTTCGATTCGTAACATGCACTGAAGCATTAATTTATTTATTTCAAAATACGATTTATTCAGTATACTCTGTATGTTCTTACGTGAAAGCAGTTGCCATTATTTAAGAAAAGTATATTATATTATATACATTCAATAGTTTACACTTTCAAAGCAAAACCTAAAATTGCACATGATGCCTTTGGTAATTCCATTCACTTGACTACTTTAAAATTTAATGAGAAACAATCAAAGTTGCTGCAGGATAACATATGGATCAGCGAGATGAATAAACCTTTCTCTTTCTAAAAACAAAATAAACTCGATTTAAACATAAGATTTACTCAATACTTTACATCATTACTGTTCTTATAATGCTGTTTGGTTTCTCACAAGAATTGAAAATAGTATCTGTTTTCACAATTTTATTTGTTACTTCTATCACTTGTACGAAACCTCTACGAGAATATCACATTGCAAAGAACTTATTACGTGGTGTCACAGCTCCAGAATTTTCAATATATGATGAAACTGGAAAAATTCTTCTGTATCGAATTAAATCCTTTTTTTTAAATAAATTACATTCGATCGAACTTATTGCTTATCCATCGAAAGAAATCGTTGCTCGACTCAACAGTACGATAAATCATTTTATGTACAAAGCTACATTCGAATTATTAGACGATCAATTACAGCAGTGGGTCGAAGGGACAATCGAACAAAGTGTGCGACCATTAAAACATATGTCTTTGATTCAATGGAATGGAAACGAAATATGGATGGAATATGACCATCGTTCTTTGACGATGAATTTCTTTGATGATCAATCACAAAATGAAATAATTGCTCAGTATACAATAGACAGTTCTTCTCTAATTTCGGCAAAAAAATATATATTGAAAGTCTTTTCGAACAAGGTACCAGATGCGCTCTATATTTTTGGTCTTGCTGCTCAAGATTATGTCATTTGGACACGATATCCAAAAGCGACGAAAATATTCAATGCTATCGATTAATTCTAAGAACGTGCTATCAAATACATTGCAATGACACTCTACAAATATTGATTCGATCTTATTACTAATAAAATCTATTACAATGATGTAATTTGATTTTCAATGATAATTGTCATTTTCAAAGATATAGTGGCATTAGAGTTTTCGTTCCTTGTTTAATTTTTATGATTCGGTACTATTGCTATTTTTTATCTGCTATATATTCAATAAGAAAGATTAACGAACATCGAGAAAAACAACATAAGAATCGAATGAATATTTGAAAAATGCGCAAAATGCACATATATCTTTTCAACGTATTTGCCTAAGAAGGCAATTTCTCTTGTTAAAAGTTTTTTGACAGCTATTGTAGTTATTTGAAAATTAACTTGAAAGTTACGACGTTTGACTTCAAATAATCGAATGATTTTGTTGATAATTGGTTTCTCATCAAACTGTTTGTTGAAAATAAACTAAAAGATATGATTCTAAGAATGAATTAAGGAATTCTTATTCATGACACAATATTCTTCGTTAACATCAGCATTAATTTGTGTTCCAAGTAAATGAATATGATAAATGTTCGTGAAAGAACTGATCTTTCTCTCGATTGTTGTCAGTCGAACTTTTCTCTACAAAATATCCATTAAAGTCCATATGGATAACAAGAATTACCTTATATCGTTAATCATAATTCTATCAAGATTTCAAAGAGTATTTATTGGTTTGACTCTTGATCAATTTGAAAGAAGCCTTCAGCAAACATGACATTAGATATGTCGAAGCAACTATTAGTTTGTCAAGTCGTTTGTTCATTCACTTTTGAATAAAACTTTAGACTCTTCTAAGGAATAAAACAACTACAAATGGTGTTTAAGAAGTTTGAAAGGATTGGAACATTCATTGTTCTTGCACACAATAAAATAGAACTTTTGAAATTTTGATAAGTCATTGTACCTACTTCTACTAAATATCTGTGAAGTTTTATATCTTATTTTAATAGTGTCTTGTGTGATGGTTTGAAATCAAAATAAATTCTCAAAATAAAATTCAATCCCGAGAGAAAGATCCCAATTGGCTAATCGCTTTAGAGCCAAGACTATGTACGTTATGTAGACCCAAATGAGTTATGAATCGCCAGAAAAAAGTTCGGGCTGCTGACATATTGTTATGGAGATATTTCACTTTTACAGTATTTTTAGATAAATGCCGTGGTTCCCCTCAGGGATGCCAGAAAAACTAATTTTCGAATTTCGACTTGAAACTTTGGATAGAGATAGACTTCAATGAGAATAGTTTACTGTGACTATTTTAGACTTTTTCGCCCCTCATATCCAAGGATACAGTTATGAATAGCTTGTCTCTATAAACTGGCACATTTGATGCTCGCATTTCAGGAGAAAGCAGATGAAAAATTCTCAAAAACATTCACAATAAACTATTATCATTGAAGTCTGTCTCTATCCAAAGTTTCAAAATGCAATATCTCCGTAACAATAGGCTAGCGGCCCGAACTTTTTTCTGGCGATTCATAATTCATTTGGGTCTACATAACGCACATAGTCTCGGCTCAAAAATGATTGGACAGCTGGGATCCTTTCCTCGTCAGTGGTAGAGTCAAGATTTTGATCTAGATGGCTCAGCTGTCCAAATTTTTTTGGTCCATCCGAAGTAAAATGAAAATTAATTTTGTGTATTTAATATGTAGCAGGGATTTTTTACCCATCATTCGTGGCATATCATTTATCTTCTCGATATGCAATTTTCGATGAACCAGCAGAGTGGTCCTGTCGTCAGAGACGACAAAAAAATTTTTGAATCTCAGTTATAGCTGCCGACGTCAAAGAGAGTTTATACTCCCGGTAGATCATGAAAATTTCTTGAATATTCTAATTTTCATCACTGTAGGGGGAAAAAACTTTGCCACTATATTCATATTGGTTATTTACCTAGATAATTTGAACGCAAAAAAAAGTATCTATCTCCAGAAATTGTTTGAAAAAGTGCGAGTTAGTCTTGTTGGTGATGGTCCCTTTCCAAACTTAACAGGTATTGCTAAAAATTCGTTTTGTCATTAATGTTCTTTTTCGCTATATAATAGAGCTATAATAATTTCTTTCGCGCTTGTTACAGTGATATCTCAATAATCTTGTCTATTGATTAAATATATGAACCACCAAAATGTCTATGGCCAGTAATTTAACCGAAAAAAATTACGGGAGCTAAGTTTCAAAATTTATCCAATCTCATGCGAAAAGTATTTTTTTTTAATACTTAGAAATTTTTATAGGGAAAGTGGAAATGAGACATTTACAGAAGAACTTAGCATCTCTTAGTCCTCTGGCGGTTTTGACAATCTATTATCCAATGTATTTCCAGTATTTATTTTAATTTGAAAAATATTACCTTATCTGAATAATTACCCCACTTTCAGATTTCGTTTCAATTGTTGCTGATTATCTGAAAACTGCTTGTTAACTTTCAAATAGAGATGAGAAGTTATTGTTATATCGTTCTCATAAATAATGATAACTTCGATGCTACTCAAAGTTTTATAGACTGTTCTCAAGGTATTGAGTTCGTAGAGAAAAGAAAGTGAATGAAGAATAGTGAGCAACATAATGGATATATTTTTAAATCACTACACGGTTAAAATAAAACTTTTCAAAAAAAACTAATTTATTATAAATAAAAAGAAGGAAAAAATTTGTTGTTATAATAACTCTAACAATTAATTTATACTTCTACTTACAAACAGTAAGAGAAATGAACTAATAATTCGTTATTATTCGAAGAAAGATGCGATAGATGATGTTCTTATTGTCAAATTGGGAATTAATTGCAGACCAAAATTTATTTATTTGAATTTAAATATTCAACTAATGTTAGAAAATAACACTAGCATGATACTGTTTTCATGACGTCAATTACTTTGTGGACAAAGCGACATGTTCTAACTGTTTCATTTTGAAATGAAAACCATTTTCCTTGGAAAGAAAAAGCACTATTTCTCGGTAAATTCATTCATATGGGCAATATTATATAATAGATGTATGTAGATATGTGTATATTGTTTTTATTCTTTCCATTTCTGCATCGACTAGCCCAGTTGTTCACTCCTGCTAGTCCCTCCTAGACTCCACCACTGTTGTTACAGCATCAAACTGCTCGAGACATTGCAAACTCCATGTATTGTAAAAGCTAAATTAATATGAAAAATCTATGTGTTTTCGATAATACGACAATCAAAATGTTGTAATATTTTTGTCTGAGAAATTTCTATTGATTATTTATTTGTAAAATTTCTGTTAAATTTTAAACTTTTCAAGAACGTAACAATCTCGATCAATAATCCTACGAATGAATAAATAAATAAAATGCATTAGTGCACTAACATACAGTAGGCAGACATCATTGGATAACGTGAGTCAGCTTCACGCATGGATGCAAAAAAACGAATATTAAGTTGGAAAAAACCAACATTGTATTATGATGTATGAAATAAAGTAGAAATATCGATCGCACACGGATACCTTAAAATTATTTTGATATGGATTTTAATGACAAATGTCTAGAAAATCGACTTCTACTAATAGATAGGAAAAGTAGAAAACACTTGAACGATGCTCTCATCATTTGGCTGAACAACTCGAGTGATAATTCGTGGCAAGAATATGATTCTGCATTTTTCTTAAATATGAAACATTTTGATAATGCAGATGAATGCTTAAACTGCATCAACAATATTCAAGAGAATATTCGACTTTATCCTGTTTTAAACTATTTGTCGTTATCAAATTATGAAAACATAGAGAACTTATTAATGACTTTGGAATCACTTGCAAATATTCGTTGGATTTATGTTCTACATTATTCTGATGAAATAAAAGGGATGCAAAAATTTTCGAAAGTAAGAAGGATCTCCTCTCTCGCACAACTTAAACCTGAAATAAGATCAATTGAAGAACATGTGTCACTTGCCTTCAGTGTGGTTGATGACAAAAATATTTCGTCGTCTTTACACACTAAAAACAGAAATGAACAAGAGGCGAGTTTTATGTATACTAGACTATTCAAACAAATCATTCTTGCTACGGATTCACCAGTCAATGAAAAGCAGGAGAGAATAGAAATGATCTCGTATTGTCGCAAGTATTACACCCAGATGAACAATCAATCAGCACTAGCATTTCTTGAACGATATGAACATGATGAGAGTCATCATTCGGCTATTTGGTGGTATACTTGCGATGGATTTCTGTATAAAATGCTTAATGAAGCTTGTCGCATACAAGATATTGAAACGATGTACGCTATGCGTATATTCATCCGAGATCTTCATCGAGAAGTCGAGCAACTTTCTTCAACAGAACCTAATAATCAAAACACTTTGATTCTTTATCGAGGACAACAACTAAGTCTCTCCGCTTTCAATAAAATTCGGTCTAATCCTGGTGGACTTTTGTCAATCAACAGTTTTTTTTCAACCTCTTTGAATAGCGAAGTTGCTCTTCTATATGCTGGGGTATCCGATGGTGTCAATACTATATCAGTTATATTTCACATTGTTGTACCACATATGGACACTAATGAAGTTCCATTTGCTAATATTGATTCGATAAGTGTGTTCGCAGGAGCCGAGGCAGAATATCTTTTCTCATTTGGAAGTATCTTTCGTATTGGTAATGTAGACAAATATCGACGCTCTGAAGAAGGTATATGGCTTATAGAGCTAACTTTTACTGCAGACAATGATCCTGAACTAATCTGCCTCACAGATTATATATGGAATCATGATTTTCACGGTCGCATTGACTTGAATAGCTTTGCGCGTCTCATGGTTCACTTGGGTGAATATGAAAAAGCCGAAGAAGTCTATTCAACCATACTGGGACAGTTAAGTTTTAGTGAAGATGTCGGATTCATTTATCATCAACAGGGGTGTATCGAACAAATAAAAGGCAACTGGAAGAATGCCCTCGAACTTTATCGCAATTCACTTGAATGCATACCAGAGTCAGAAAGAGAAAGAGGCTATTCAACTGTGGCATCTCTGCTCAATATGGCTGAAATTTATTGCGATCAAAATAACTGGAATCTTTCTCTCGATTGTATCCAACGTGCTTTAGCAGCTATAGATGCTCGAGATGAATCGATTAAGAATATTTCAGTAGCAAAACAAGAGTCGGATTGTTTGCACATGAAAGGAACAGTTTTGCTGGAACAAGGATGTCTTGATGAAGCAGTCAAATATTTTGAACAAGCACTAGAAATTCGACGTCAAGTTTTACCTTCAACGCATCCCTCTTTAGCTACTTCATACAATGATCTTGGCGTCCTATATCGTCGTAAAGAATGCTATGAACAAGCTTTACATGCATATGAATCTTGTCTAGATATTAGACGACGTTCATTGCCTGAGAGGCATTGGGCATTCGCAATCATCTTCAACAATATGGCTAATACGCTTTATTGGTTGGAACGAGACCAGGAAGCATTAGAATTTAGTCTGCGTGCTGTGGACATTGGAATAAGTTCTCTCGGTGAAAATCATCCAATGACAGCAACTTTTCGAGATACACTCGAAGGTATTTGCGCCATAAATGAAGAAAATCAATAGCGCGGCTCATTCCTTCCATGTTTTGTCAATAAAAAATCTCTATATACAGTGCTAACCATAAATCTCGATTTCCTACTTGAGGCGTCTCATTATTTCTAGCCGTAATAAAACATAGTTGTTATGAAACACTATCCTTATCTTGAATTACTTCCATCTTAGCTGTAATGATTTTCGATTCATTACTATGAAAAGTATCTTTAGATCATTCAATTCATTTGAAATTTTCTTCTTGGTATGCTTATAGATTCAGAAATATTTCGACAGAGTGTCAGAGTTGCAACATGTACTAAATTGGTAATACGATGATGTAATCTCGTCAACGCACACTTTGTCAAACATTCACAACTCTGTAAAATCAATTGTCCTTTGTACCTCACAATGTTCATATTATAGACTATTCTGCTGCTAAATATTGGAGTAGCTGACGAATATGAAATAATAATTGAATGCTTTATTTGATGGAAATTACTAAGTTGATGTACATCTGGTTGAGTGGTTGTTGTAGGATTCTTACGTATTGATGGTTCTATTATATTAGGAGCTTCATATTCCTATTCTTCTTTCACCAAGTTCTTGTTAGTTGTAGTTTCTCGTGATGAAGTCATGCATGAAGTTGTTTGCTGCATCTTTGCCACCATATCTTTCATCTGAGAGTACATTTAACTCTATTGTTGCTGACAGTCTTCAAACTTCGTGCCCATATTTTTAAAATATTCAATCGTTTGTGCCTGAAGTCTCTTCATTTCTTGAATTTCATTTTCTAACTTTGTCATTCTATTTGAAGCAGAAGTACCAACTTCGGTAAGACTTTTCACAATTTCTACGGCCGACACTTTTCCCAAAGTTTTTTTAATTAATAATTTTAATATCAGATTATTCAGAAGATTACACAGGTTTCACTTCATTCATAGTTGCCAATTGTAACGAAAAAAAAGGGTGACATAGGTGAAGATAATTGATTTGTATTGCTTGTTCTACATTTCCTGATTGTACGCGTTCTCTTTCTTATCAATCGTCCACGCACATCCTTTCGGCACCTGTTATATCTTAAGCTTTTATTATGATAATGTACTGTTCTTTATTTAACACAATTCATCACGAAGTATTGCTCTCACAACTTTGACACGTCAACTTCTTCGTACAAGTAAAATATACCAACTATCCCGTACGACTGTATCAACCGAACTGAACATAAAACATATCTATCGATCTCTTTTCTTTTTCTTTCCTTTCTTAAGAATTAAAATCGTCCTATGATAATATTACATGCGATACCATATGAGTACCATATTGGTGAAGATAAGCGTTCAATGTATGTAATATCGCATGTGAGCGATATCGAAGAACGTTATTTCTATATGATTACGATACCACGTAAACGTAGTATCCGTTAAGATTGATTTTTATGAATGTGATATCATCAAAGGATAACATCACGTAATGACAATCTTTGTGATTGTTGACACACTAAATTCTTGGATATTTCTTTATCGTATGATGGCAATTACGAAGATTTCTAAAAATTTGCTGGATATGCACATGAATGTATTTTAATGGTATTAAAGAAATTTCGTTTATATTCGGAAATTCGAACATTCTTCGTCGCAACGTGTACCTCGTGTCGTTACTCATGCCTTCTTCGCTGAATATATGTATAGCGAAGAACAGAAGAGGCGCGACACGAGATGCTCGTTGCGACACATGTAATATATTTTATTTTAGAGTGTACACATAAGTATAACTTACATTGTCAAAATCTTTCCTGTTATAGTGTCATTCACATATATCTTATTTTTCCTTTTTCATGCGGTGCGAAGCACAGCATTTATGTAGTCCTTCGCAAGTTTACTTATTTATTTCTCAACGTATGCATTCAAAGTTGGTATTTTCTGTCACGATGACCTTGAGAACGGAAGGTCAGAAAATATTGAGATTGAACCGATACTATTTGTTATCAAAGACCTATGGTTAAATTTCGTTCGCTTACACGCAGTCCTCAAAAGACACAATTTTTTATGAGATTTCTATTATAAGATAATTAAAATGAAAACAGCAAGAAACGTTAGGCGCCACTTTTTACCAAATGACTGATTTTACGGATACAGCTATGTGAATATCTGATAACAGATAATGAATCAGAAAGATAACTAATCAATCAATTGATTTTCTTTTTTTTTGTCAAAACATGTTGATAAGGATTAGTGAAAGTTACATAGTAAAGTGCTTTGCCATGACTACTTTTCGATTTCTTTGCGGATTCTATTAGCTGGTTGATCCAAGCAATTGTTTTAAACTCTTTCATCAGATCAATGTAAGTTCAATACAGCGAACAAGGTCAACTCACACGATTACACGATAATGATGAATATTCGAAAATATCTAAATCGAACTTCGCATCGCACTTCGTGGTCGAGTGAAGCTCGAATACTATCTAGTATTCTATTTTCCAAATGTTCTCTTTTTAAATAGGAACTAAGGATTTATCCCATGTGTTCAACTGCGGTCAAACTGCGATAAAGAAAGGAGCATACACTTTGGCCACCAATTAATTATAAAATAGTCAGCTTTTTATATATAAAGGCCAGTAAAAAATTCAAATCTATCAATAAAAGTACAGATTTTAGCAGCAGAATAAATAACTTTTATTCATATAAAGATTAATTTAGTATACGAAAAATAAATTTAAGTAAAATTAAAAACACACAAAAGAAATAAGGAGTCCAAAAGAACACTAAATAGAACCAGAAATTTAAAAAACGAATGGAAGAAAAAAGAAAATGAAAATCCAACTATTTCACTGGCAATGCAGATTTAGCCTTTGTTAGCTTACCTCGTTTTCTTTTCTCATCGATCGGCACTGTTTTTTCTGCTTGCGGAGGTTTCCAATATTTGAAACGAATAGCCATACCAAGAACGTGTCTGCATATATAGAAGCGATATTAGCACGTGATTGCTCAAGCAGATCAACAGTAAATCATATTGTTTATTTTCCAAAAGACAACTAGATATTAGTTAGAAGATTGCTTGCCTGATTTCCAGAATGCACCAATATTAGGTGACTAAACTCTATATCGTCGGATAAATGATAATGAGATAAGTGATCGTTTCATACCCTGTTTATTTATGCAAAATCATCAGCTTTATATAGGATCGGATATCACACATCTTTAGGAAATATCCGATGAGTGATCTAGGTAAAGTGATAGAAAAAATCCCTTTAGATATAATACAGATGAACAATAACACATCAAGAAAGAAAATACTTGTCAAGGAAAAAGATGAAATATATGTTATGTATACGAAAGGAAAAATCCACATATATGAGTGAGTAGTAGAATGAAAGGAAAATACCAAACAAGAGAAAGAAAACAACAAGAACACATAGATAAGAAATAAGCGAGTAGAGGTGTGCAAATTACGACCTAACAATATATATGAACAACTTAGGGAAAAATCAACGACACTTGGAAGAAAACATGATAAGAAGGTAAAATACCTGAACTATACCAAGGGTAGAAGACGTTCGGAAAATACCACAATGCGAAGAAAAAAAAGGAAGAAGAAAAGACATATATGTATGGTCATACTTGTCATCTATACGACTTAATAGAAGGAAAGAAAAACAGAAAAGAAAGTGAATCCCTTATATCACATTTCGATTTTTATACTGACGCTTTCATTTAACTTACTAATTTTTAAATAGATTGACGAACAAAATTATTTTAATAACTAACCATTTAAATAAAATACTGATCGTTCATTCAGTCTATAGATTATTCATTTATCCTGCTCACCACTTAAATAATAGTCATAAAGAAATCGCATTTGTAAGAGATTACGTTCAATCAATCTCGGCATGTTAGATGCTTATTGATCATCATATATTATCGTTGTTAATCAATCATTAATAGAGGTGAGTCATTGACTTTCAGTGATAATCAACAATGGATCTTGAGTCAGTAACTAACTAATAATTGATTAACCGACTGATTATCAATTAGTTAATCATGTATTTACTAAATAAATAAAAAATCTCGCTAATAATTAATTAATTGTTGAGTATCTAATTAATAGCTGATTAATCCAATAAGTATGTAATAATTACTTAAACTCTCAATCAATAGTAAATTATCAATAAATAAACTAATAAATTAATAATTTGCTGTTTAATTAATTAATTTATTAATAATCATCCATGTAATGAGTAGATATTCGTATCGACCATTTAACGCCCTCTGGTACTTACTTCTATTCTTTAGAAAAATAAATAAAGTATCCTCCTCACTGTAAAAAGTTAAAATGAGCTAGAGTGCTTGCGACACATTTTACACCGCCATGCATCAGTACGAGTTATGATGACTACGTCGCAGCGAATGTTATCTTGCCATTTCACCACAAATGCGGGCGCCGCGTCGCAGTTGCTAGAAAAGTTCCGACATGCGATGTATATTTACTTTTTATTCACAATATAAAAAGAAAAAAACAAAATAAGTGGTTTTTTTTCCATGAGTCATGCGGTGAAAAGTAAAATGGAGAGAGATAGGTCGGGTTTTTTCCAAATATAATCTTTTAAAAGATGCTTCCGAAATGTTATTCGAGATCGAATATTGTTTCAAATGGAACAAGAAGAGAATGCAATATCGTCTACCGAATCTGATCTCAGTGAAGACTTCGATAGTTCATCTTTTGACGATATTCAAGTATGTAAATAATTCATGATGTTTACTTGAAAAAAATTCCATCTCAAATAATAGACTGATGACGACGAGAATGAAACATACAACTTTGTCGACAGCAGCACAAAACGTAAGTACACTAAAAAATGATCATTCAGTCATGAAACCTCTCAGATATCAATGATTATCATATGTCTCAATTCAAATTTCTTTGAATTAAAATGAATTAATCGTCTAGAGTCTCAACGTCACTCACACAATAATGATCTCGTTTCACCTACAGAAGACAAAGCAGCCATGAAATTCTTATCGAAATTCCAGGAGCGTTACTCGACGCATGGTCCTGACCTCTTCTTTGGATCACTTGATGCAGCAATTATGAAAGCATTATTTGACACAGCTGATGTAAAATGTTTCATTTCTTATGGTAAAAAAAACTAAAAATATTCTTTTTTTTTAAGCCTCGGCCCATAATTCTCTTACTACATCATGAAAGGAGCATTGTTACCAATATTTTCTGCAAACAAGTCCTATGCTCTGATATGATTCTTGATTATCTTGCCGCAAATTTCGTTGTATGGGCGTGGGATCGAACGAATGATGTCGATAGGTGCCTGTAAGTACTGATACTCGATATCCAAAATTGTACTTTTGGAATAGCTATATTAGTCATTTTTTATATGGTTGTTGATCTGAATTTTTTAGTTATTGTTTAATCTCTTATGAGAAGTACAACACTAATAGTAAAATAATTTCATTGCAGGTTGATGAATATGCTCGAGAGTCAGACAGGCAATCGTATTGCAACTACCGTCAGATTGGCTTCCATTGATACATATCCATTACTTCTATGTATTGCGTTCCATCATGGACAGCTAGAAATTTTCAGTAAAATACAAGGCACAATGTCACGTGAAGAGACAGTCAATGCACTCTTGGAAGCTCGTGATAAATTTGATCGTCGCATTGAAATGCCCAGTATATTGAATGATAGCTCTTACTTATTACGTGACTTTCTGACAAGTCTATCAAATGACTCAGGCGAATATTATCAAATAGTGAACAATTTATCCATTTCACAGGAACGCATCTTTTGTATTTATACAATTGACCATCCTGATTGGTTGAAAGACTATCTAGAGCAAAAAATGATGATGGATAATCGAATTGGACACAATCAAACGGAACGTGTTCTTTTTCATGGATGTCCTCGTACAGCAGCTGAAAATATAATTCAACATCGATTTGATCATCAGCTTATTGGTTTACACGGTGAGATTGTGTGGTTCAAAAGAAAAGCTTCCACATATCGAACCTTTATTTTTAGGAACATCATATGGTCATGGATTTTATTTTTCGTCAAATTCTTTCATTAGTCAGAGCTACGCCAAGCCAGATCCATTCAATAAAGAGTGCACAATACTTGTATGTCGCGTACTCGTTGGTAAAAGCTGTATTGGCGATTCAAGTATGCGGCAATGTCCGAAAGGTTATGATTCGACAACAGATGGCTCAAATATCTATGTAGTTTATTCAAACAAACAAATTTTACCTGAATATCTAGTTATTTATAAATAAACTGAGTAGAATTGTTATCAGAAGTTGTAAATGTATAAACAAAGCTGTTTTTGCCGTAAAAAAATGATTAATAAGAATGCATATGTTCAATCTAGTAAAGGCGTGCATGGACATTAATAGAATACAATTAATCAGATGAATATGACATACAACAAGAAAACATTTTTCAATAGAACTTTTAGAATACTTGAGTGCTGTAAACTGAAACAAACACCTGATAAATTCAAAAAAGTCTTTTGAGAGTCTAAGAATCCAGAAAGAATCCTTTTTAGATCTAATATCCGCTTGCTCTCAACATTTATACCATCAGATGGTAGTAGTTGTTATAATTAAAATCCAAAATCTATGAAAAACATTAATTTAAATGTATCGCACGCTAATGTATCAAAAGAAGCATTGCATAGAAAATGTCAATAAAATACTAACAATAAAATTGTTTGTACTATTAGTGAAAAAGATAGCACATATTCGAATCAAATGAAAGCATTCGTCGCCAAACTAACAAGGATAAAATATTAGCGGCTAATCGCTTGCCTAGAGGAAGATATTAAAATTTTAAAGTATGTGAGATTTAGGTATAAAAATGGTAGGGCTATAGTAATTAGAAAGGATATGGTAAAAGTATCTGTCCTATAGTATAATATTTGAAGAAGATATTCAATAAACAAGGAACAAAAATAGTTCATTTAGCAGTCCAAATGTCTTTGTCCAGACTTGTTCTATATATTTCATTTTTGTTACAAAGAACATGTCAGGTGCAGAGGCTATGAGTGTTTTACTTTTCAATTCTTCATTTTTCTAAAAGACTACAACTTGCTAAGCATACTATGACAGAAATCATGGAAAACTTTTGATGCGCATCAAAAATTCATGATTTTTTTCTCAAAACTCAGAAATCAGACTATCTTGTCGTACGTTTTTTTACGAAAGAGCTCAAGACAAAATTAAACATTGACCAATAAGTTCCTTAATTAGAAAATTACATATAATACATGATATTTATTAATAAGCAAATTTATATAATTTGAAAGAAAAATAAAATAAAAAGTTTCAATCATCTAAAACATTTGAAATTGTTAATTGATACTACATTAATCATACCAAAAGGATAAAAAATCGTTTCGTTTGTTGAACAGTTTCCCGAAGTTTTTTCGTTTCTTTCAAGGATAGATTACACTTTTTGATCCAAAGTGTTTCCAACGATTTATTGTGTTTGAGCATTTCATCAAGAAATTCGACTGTTGTATCAGTTACTGATTTGTTTTGAGAAAGTGAAAGTGCTTTGAGAGTATCATTATGATGAGTAAGTGCATCGGCTAGAAATTGAACTCCTTGATCACTTATTTCATTTTGACCAAGATGTAGCCAAGTTAAAGTTTTATTTTTCTTAAGCATGTCAGAAAGATATTTGACACCTTTATCTGTTATATTGGTTGCATGAAGACTAAGTGTTTGTAAATTGCAATTATTTAATGAGAGTGTTTCTGCTAAAAATTTTATACCCTCGTCACATAAATGATTGTATGAAAGACTAAGAAATTCTAATGTAGTATTATTATTCAATGCTTTGGCAATAATTGATGAACCAATTGATGTAATCAAGTTCTCGGATAATAAAAGTTTTTTACATTGTTTCTTCTTAATAGCATGTGTAACAACAGTATTCATATCGCCATCAGTCAAATTCTGCTTGATTAAATCAATTCGAGAATGATCTTGATATTCATCAATCATTAATTCGACATGATGAGTTGAATGAATACTACTTGAAACAGGATTCGTTGTTAATTTTGGTTGTGATAGTTGAATAGAAGGATTATCTAATTGAATTTCTTTTAATTGTATAAGCTGAAGTTGATTTCCACAATTAAATAATGAAATAACCTGAAATTGTCTTGGTGGATATAGTATAATTTCATTTTCATTGTTATTAAATGAATATTTACTAATATCTTTAGCAGAATCACATTCAATAATAAAAATAGTTCTTGCTTCATTTTCATTCATAGATTTTTCAAGAAGTTCAATTGATGATGTACATATTATAAATTCCCACCAAATAAATATTTCTCCTGTTGAATATATTTTAGTCATATCTTTGTTTATTCCACGATAAACTGTATGAAATGAAATCGATGGTAATTTTGTAAGACTATTAATAAATAGGCGAAGATAAAGAAACCAAGGACGTAATTCATTTTGATCTTGTGAATGAAGAGTTTTATCAAGAATGAAACGAAATGAAGATTGAGTTGTTCTCCATTTGAGTGTATAGAGCATAATAGTTGCTACTTCATCTAATGAAAGATTATCGATTTGTTGAGTACAATTTTCTGTAACTTTTCGAATCATTTGTTCAATATCAGGAATAATATTAATAAGTGGACGAGTAGCTTCTTCAAGAGAAACAAGTGGTTCCTTTTCATATTCTTGTAACGATGAGATCATTTGTGTTGATTCTGATGAACTATTTGAAAAGTTTGTAGTCAGTATTGGTATATTCATGACATTGGTCGCCAATTTGCAGACCTTTTTTTTTCAGATAAGATAAATTTTATTTTTTTCTGAAAACACAAATAAATAAACAAGTCTATATGCAATCATGAGAGGTAGAAAAAGTTTCTTTTTTTTTTAATTTTCAATCAAAAATCGTCTTTGAAGTAGAAAAGAAAAGAAGCCATACTTGTCTTTATTTGATTGATTAAAAAGAAAAAAATACCAACGAAATATTCAAATACATCAAGGTGAAAATTTTCTTCCACTAAACTCAAATTTCTATTTAGAAGAAAGACAAAAAAAAATGACTAAATTCTTGTAAATATTATATTTACTTGTAATGTCTGATAATATTCGATTACAGATATACTTACAATGATTGATATATGACACCTAAAAGATGTGTAGATCCGAAAAAAATGATTACTAACTTTGATATTTACCGAAAGATTAAATAGCCATAAAATAGCTGTATAAAGAACGAAAAAAGAAATATTACGCATGTTAACTTTTTATTGGGTAAGTCATAATTCTCAAAAGTAAAGAACAATGTTATTTTTTAATATAAATACTTTGACAAGTTGTCATATTTGTTGATAGGAATCGAAAGAGATTTCTTTTTATTCTCATTGAAAAATTACTCAAATAAAATTATTAATTATTAAAATAAAATATATTTGATAGAACTAAATCGTTAATTCAGCTTATACTTGTACAAATGATACAAACATCATATGAAGAAGAGAATCAAACTAGAATCCATAGTCCATAGTTCATCATATTGATTGTTATGCCATATGAATTCTCAATAGATGTCCTTTGTGATCGTTTTGAATAGATATTATATTGTATAGATAGAATATTACTAAATCAATGAGTTTATGTTAATCTGAATGAGTACGCATAATTGTATTAATTTAAGATTGTTATACGAAAAATTATAAATAAAGAATATGAGAGCTTATTCTTCTACAATATTAGAATCTTTAATTTCACTTGATTTTATTCAGATCAAATAATTGTTATTACTCATCTATACATTAATCTATTTATACTAAAATTGAAATGATTCTATAAGGCACAGAAAAACATGCAGAATATATAATATTTCTAATAAAAGAACAAATTTAAAACATTCAACAGTGTATATAATGCAAAAATAGATAACGGCTGCATATGGTCATATATTGATGATGAATAGGTTTGCGAGACCAGCCTCCTCCTGTCTCACTGTAAATCAAAAAATGTTGTTTTGTCCTGCAGAGTTTTGCTTCATATTGTACTTGTCAGGTTTTTGTGATAAAAACATTGTCGTGTAAATAGTATTGCGAAAGCCATAAATAGCAAAATAAATGATGTGTAGTCAACAAGAAAGTAGAAATTTGCTTGATTTTTTTTCAATCATACTTCAAGAAAAAAAGAACTGTATTCACATGACAGAATAAAGCGAGACGGAAAATAAGCGCAAAACACGGGACGGGATGGAACGACCAAAATATCGTCCTCCGGAGCTGTTTTCAACAATTAATGTTAACGACGCTTTCGTAGATATTGCAAAGTACGATTTTTCACTTGTTTACACATGTAAAATAAAGCAATCATTTTTAGTGCAATAAAAATCGGTATTAAATTAGTACTTATTAAATAGAATGGTTCTGGTGGTGGTTGTTTCAGTGTAACATGCCATATAATAAGAATTAAATAAGGTGTTCCACCACATATAAGAAGACTTAATAACATTAACATATTTTTTATTAATTTCATTTCACGTTTAACATTTGGTACAAGAGTATTAGTAGTAAGCGTCATTGTTGTCACATTAGAAATAAAATTAACAACTCTACGTGTCGATTGTCTTGCATAATAAAGAATAATACCATAAATAATTGTTACAATATTTAATGGAATAACAAAAGCAATAATAACTGAATACATCGATGTAAAGAATGTTTTAGTTGTCGGTATACATATATGAGATTCTTCTTCTAATCGATAACCATTTTCAAAGAAGAATGGTATAGTTGGTAGTGCAACACTAACAAGCCAACTAATGATAATCATCATCCAATGAATGCACCAAGTTTGAAGATATTTATGTTTAAAGAATACAGTAACAAATAAGCGACTAATCGCATGAATTGAATATGAATAACAAATAGCAGCACATAACATAGTATAGCAATAAGCACGAAAAGCACATTTTGGTTGATGATAAGCCCAGTCATCATGAAGACCATAGATAACTGAGACAATATTGATCGAATAATAAAGGATTGTAGCTATAGATGTATTACATATAAGTAGATTTGCAATTGTACGACAATGTCGATTGGTAATAACAATTATAAGTATTAAAAAAGCGAATATTAATGCAATAATTGAAGCCGTTATTGATAAGGAAAAATTTAAAGTAAAAAAAAGTTTTGAAAGCATATTTACTTAAACTAAAATAAGGAGAAATTATATAAATTGAATTGATAATCAGAAACTTTTTATATTTCTAAAAATGGTTGATTACCTGCTATTTATCATTTAATACAAAAACGAAATATGAAAAATTTTTTACTCATTCATTATTATAATACTGCGATATTCAATTTTTGTACGTTAAATAAATTATGTAATCAATTATTGAATTGACAATGATTTAACAAGATTTTTAAGTGTTAAAACAATAATTAGAAAAAATATTTAATGGAACTATTCAGTTTGTTATATACATTTGAATAATTTTAATTGAATTGTTACATAGCATTGCATCTTTTTCTGATCTGAGGAAAATCGTCGATCAAAGTTTCTTTTTGTAATTTTTCTTGCTAGAAAATGATAGATTTTACTTCTTCACCCTAGTCTATATATACCCCTGGAAAGCAAAAGCTGTAGTCGGTATTTCAGCCTATTTGGTATTCGAAAAGGGCAGTTCAAGAAAAGTAATTATATCATTCGATTCTCTATCATCTCACATGTGCACTTATTCTCTTGCCTTTTTATATGAAATATAATGCGAGTACAACGAAGATTTTCCCAATTGCAAAAATGAAAATTCTCTATTTTCTCAATATTTTCAAACTATTATTTCTATCAAAATAGGTTTTTATAAAAGTCATTACACGTCTTGATAAAGCTTCAAATTCTTTATTATCTTGATTTTTTGAATTAAAAAACACATGAGATAGTAAAAGAAAACCAGGTTGTTTTAGAGTGTCCAGAAAAGTTTCCATATAATGCTGGGCTTACTGTTGACTAAATCAATAAAAGATACAACAAGTTTATATAGAATGATAGAGAATTTCAAGCTCTATCAGAATGGATATTTACCTTTAAAAGAACTTATTTACACAGTAACTATAATTCGAAAAACTAGTAAAAACAGCGAAGCAAATTATACTTTCTTTTGTAATTTGTTAGTTGGGAAAATTTTCGTTATACTCACATTATATTTCAAATAAAAAGGTAAGAAATTAAGTGCACATGTGAGATGATAGAGAATCGAATGGTATAATTACTTTTCTTAAAATATCCTTGTCGAGTGTCAAATAAGCTAAAATATCGACTGCAGTTTTTGTTTTCCAGGGGTATATATTTTATGCTCTATAATTATCTAATCATACGTTATCGATTAAAAATAGAAATATATTTGTATAGTAAATGATACATATTTCATAACATCTGTTTCACAAATCTTCCTAATCAAAGATTTATTATCACTTGACGAGTTTATATATAAACGCTTGAACGAGACAGTAAAATAATAAATGATTGCTAAACAGATTAACACTTGAGAATATGATATATTTTGTATATGAGACAAAAAATAGCTTAAAACTTCTCATAAATCAAATTATTCAACATGAAGTCGTGAATTTTTTAGAATGTAACATTGAGTTGTATAGACTTATATTCAATTTCTCCATTATTTTTGTAGTTGTTCAATTACATGAAACAAATCAATCATTTTTAGTAGAATAAAATTCGTAAATATATTAGTTTTAAAACATTTCTTATTCTTTTAAAGTTATTTAACTCTTTTTATTTATTCTTAAAAAAAAATAGAAATTAATATTATATTTAAATAACAGAAAAACGAGCAATTAACATTTTTTTCTTCTTTTTTTTCTTTTTTAATTTTTTTTTTGTAAATTTCATTTGTTCTTCTTTTTCTTTTTCCATTTTTAATCGATGACGTTCACGATCAACTGGATCAATTTTAAATATATATTTCAATATATCCATTATTATAACAAATGCAACAACACAACTAAGTGCTACTATTGCTATAATAGCAAATGATTTACTTATTGCTTCTTTTGTAGTTAATGTTGAACTTTTTTCTTCACAATAAGTTCCACTATAAAGTGATGAATCAATACATTGACATGACCATTTTAAATAAGATGATATACAAATTCCCCTATTTTCACACGTTATATTAGCACACATATCATATTCAAGTTCACAATTTGTTCCATCATAACCATATATACATTGACATAGAAATGATGTTATATTATTTCCAGATACAGTTGTATTCATTTCTACACATGTTCCATTATTCCTATAAAACCAAAAAAACACATATTAATTATTATTGAAATCAATTTCTTTTTCTCTTTCAAAAAATTTAATCGATTCATTAATTATCTCTTAAATGATAATGATATTAAATAGAAAAAAGAAAATATCCTAATAATTCACATCTTACCAACATGTATTTTCACCACATATTCTTTCATCATAGCCACAATCATAATCAGAAAACCCAGTAGCACATTGACACATATATCCTGCTGATAAATTATTATTTGAATAGCATGTAGCTCCATTAAGACATGGATTTGATATATCACAAATATTCGATGAAATATTACAATTAACGCCATAAGAACCATCAGAACATGAATACACAATTACTGATTGAACTGTAGTCGATATACTTGTTTGTATTTCTGTCATTAATGTACTGCTTTGTTCCTATTAATACAATAAAAATTTATCCAATAATCTTTTTTCAATTTTCTTTTTACCTGTTCAGTTTCAATTGTAGTTTTTGGAAGACATGATGTATTATTAGTTTCTGTATAATTAACTATTAAAACAAAAGTTTTAATTATTGTATATTATAATATATTAAAATTACCCCAAGTAATTATAGAATTATCCAATATAAATGTATTATTAAATAATACGGCAATTTCTTCACTGGAAATAATATTCACTATATAAATAAGCAAAAATTATGCATCGGTATTAATAAATTTTTCGATATTATAAAGTTGATGAATTACACAAATAGAATTTTATTTTTTTGTTCACACAAAATATCGACTTACAGTGATTGATAATAAATAATAATATTAGTTTTATATACATTTTGTGTTGTTTTTTTGCTAAATGATAAGAAAATTTGTTTTTTCTTTAATGCTTTTATACTTTTTCACTTCTGTCGTTGTTGTATATTACCATTATACTGTTTTTTTTCAAGTAAAAAATTGACTCACTTGAAAATTATTCTTTAATTGATTTAGCAATCAACTCATTGATAAACGAGAAAATAGAATAACTCGGAAAATGTATTTTATATATAATAGAATTTTTGATTAAATACTCTTTTATATTGAAAAAGATCATATGTTTTGACATTTAATATGAACAAATGCAAAAATAAGACAGTTCATATTACATTTTATTAGAAAAGAAGAGAAAAAGTGTTGCTAAAATCGAATATATGTAAAATCTTGTAGCTTTATCTCTATAGTTAGATTTTGGATATGTCTGCCAAAAGGAATGTCTATTAGAATGTCATAGTCGGTCTCAGAAACACGAAGAAACTTGATTTTTGAACTTCGATTTGAAATTTTATGCATAGAAAGGCTTTAACAAATATAATTCATTGTGAAAATTTTAGGTTTTTTTCATTGCTCCTATCCTGAAATACGAACATCGAATTTGCTCATGTGTATGAGTAATATAAAAGACAGGCTCTTACCATAGCCAATCGTAGGATAGAAACAATGAAAAGATCTGAAACTTTCACAATGAACTACTCTCGTTAAGGCCTATCAGTGTGTAAAGTTTCATGTTTCTGAGACCGATTACAACATTCCGTTAAAAAATATCTTAAAAATACAATAGCTTGTCAGTAAGAATCTACAAGATGAAATTCTTTGCAGAGTATTCATAGCTCTCCTGAGAATACATAATGCATATACTCTCGACTCAAAAATGATTCACTACTTAGCAGACTACCCTCTTCAACAACATCTAAAGTCT
This sequence comes from Macrotrachela quadricornifera, assembly GCA_022393335.1. Taxonomy (NCBI): domain Eukaryota; kingdom Metazoa; phylum Rotifera; class Eurotatoria; order Philodinida; family Philodinidae; genus Macrotrachela; species Macrotrachela quadricornifera. The sequence goes on along the minus strand of JAJEKB010021144.1, from coordinate 1,028,876 downwards.
AATTATAGAAATACAATCGAGAGAATATGTCCTTGATATTTTTCTTAAGCTACAAGATGAAGAACTAATATTTCAGGTATGTACCTAACTCGAGTAAAGCTATTTATTGTCAAAAGATATAGATGACCACATCTTATATAAATATCTTTCAGTATGTGACTGTGACAAATTTATTTCTTCTATCAATAATGAATCATTTTACCTGAAAGCGTTTTTAATCTTATAGATGCTTATGGTTTCTTCCAACTTACCAAAAAACGTATAATACGGTGAAGAAGAAAGAATATAAAAGAAAAATAATTTTCGTTTTACATTCTACTTCACATTGACTACAGAGAAAAAAAGGAAAAAATAATATGAAATCCTTTGATAAAAATGAAAACTTTAATCGTCATCCAGTTTTGCGAAGACCATCTTCTCAGCTTCCAAAACATAAGAATACACAAGCAATTATTCAACACAATCGTCGATCTTGTTCATATTATTTACTTTGCCATGAATACATTACATCACTTTCTTGGCCCAAAACTGTTTTCAATAATCATTATGATCATTGTTATTGTTCTCAATGTTATTCAGAAAATAAATGTGATTCATATTTAATCGCTAATTCTCCATATGTAATTCCAAGTGGTTGGGTTCGTTTTGGTTTACATGTTGACAATGTCAAAGCACAAATTGAAGATATATGGAATACATGGCATAACACATATCACGGTACAAATGTTCAATCAGCTTTATCAATTATCTCACAGGGACAATTTCTTCTAACTGGTGATACATGTGCAAACGGTCAGCAATTGAACAGTAAATGTTCTTATTTATTTACATCACCAACAATAAAATATTCAGGAAGAGATGCTTATGCAAGACCGACAAAATTTTTTGCTTCGAATGGTAAACAGTTTATAGCAAAAATTGTATTACAATGTAAACAAAAACCTGGAACATATAATATACAAGGAGCTACTGGTAGAGCTAGGTGTGAGAAAAAACTTTGTAATGTTATTCCAAATGATCAGATTGAATTTTATACTGATATTCGAGCTTCAGTTATGCCTTATGGTATTATGGTACGATTAGTTCCAGTTGATGAAGAATAATTTTCTTTTCTTCTTTCTTTATATGATTATCTGAATTAAATATAAATAAATATTTGTCAAAACCAGATTATAAAAGCTAAGAAGTTTTAAATAGTATTAGACAAGAATTATTAATTATTTATTAACAAAAGAAAAACAAACAGTAAAGTCAAGATTAATTTTTGTTTCTTTTTTTTTACATTTGTTCAGTTTAGGAATTATTGTTTAACAACATGTACTACTAATCCATAGGGTATAATAGTTGATCGTGTAGAAGTTTTCCATTTTATTTCATTAGCGGGAATTAGATTACATACATTGATTGGACTGTAAGTTACTTCGAATATACTTGGTTTTTGTTTACATTGTAAAGCAACTTGAACTTGATATGTTTCATTTGTTGATGAAGTAAAAAAATATTTTTCACAAACTTTTAAATGGCTTGTATAATAAATAGAAGGTGATGTATAACAGTGTTTTTGATCATTATGTTTTGGTAGAAATATTTCATTATTTAGAAGTCTATCACCTGGAAAAGGTATAAAACGATTGCGTAAAATAGATTCAAGTTGATTTACTGATGTACCATAAAATGATGTAGCCCAAGTTTGAAAAATATTTTCATTTTCACCAAGTGGCTTATAAAATTTTAAACCGAAACGCATCCATCCACATGGTATTGTATAAACGTGACCTCCACAATTATATGTTTTGGGTTTATTCAATGGATAATGTCTTGAACAATAACAACAATTATATTTTTTATCAAAATATTCTTCAGATAGATTTAATGTTTGAAGAAATTCAATACAAACAGTTTGAATACAAACACTCTCATTTGTTGTTATTATCTTGACAGTAGGTGGTGTGATAGTAGCAACGGGATTTGTTGATAGTTGAGATTTGACTGGTTGGTGAGAGTGATCATTTGAGTTTCTTGATACTGAAGATGGCAATTCATCTTTAGAAGAAGTATTTAGTTCTCTTACAAATAAAACGCAAGAAATCACCATTAATACTACAGCAAATACACATCCAAAAGCTAGACCAACGTAGGACGATATCATATCATCTTTAGTATCTGATTAACAAACATAATTCAAATGAAGATAACTATTCTATTTACTTACTGTCTAGTTTAATGATATAATTTAATGTTTCTGTTGAAAGTTTAATATTAGAAATTATTGCTGCCATCGTTATGATTTATATTTGACAATGTATGAAATTAATAAATTGAAATTTAGGTAAAATTTAAGATAAATTTGTTTTAGAAAAAAATAACTATTTTAAAATGTTTTATTTTCATTTTGTTTGTTATTGATCTAATGTGAAAAAACCTTCTTTTGTGTTCTTTTTGTTTTTACTTCCTCTGTGAACAAATATTAAGTAAAAAATCATGTTACCTATAAATTTTATATACACGAAAATGAGTAATATAATTTCTAAATAGAACAACCTTGGGCAATAAATACAAAGTATGTCTAATTTACATAAATAGACGAGAAAAAAATCTGTTTGACTATATCATTACATAAATCAAATCAAATAATGAATATGTGGATCAAATAGAACTATCGATTATTGCGTGATGTGAATATTTCCATAGTTGTTTTAATTGTTCACAATATAATTTCTCGTGAATGAATTCGATATAATTTATACATTGATAAAGTATACACTGATTGTTACAATGAACCGAAATAAATGGATTGTTACATACTATTGTATACATATATCATCAGTCAGATCTATCTTATGTTATAAACAATTTCTTTTATTTATTCGTATAATGATAGTGGAACTTTTATTGAAATACGTCTAGAATATATATTTTATCATTAATAAGGTATTGAGATCTATATTGTTATAGTACAAGTAATCGCTTTTGAATATCTTATCGAAAATTATATTATGATAGAATTGTGCTTCAATGTCAATAGCAATCAAAAAACCAATCTGAAGCCATTAGTAAAGGTGCAGAACTACTTTTTCAGATAATACTAATGATAAAATTAAAATATTCTCTAAAATAGCAATAAATATCATATCTTTCGAAGTTTTATTATAATAGACTAGATTTTATAAATAGCTTTATAATAAATTAATGTCTTTTATTTTAATGATTATAATTGATAAGAAATATTTGTTTTTCTCATCTTTATAAGATAAGTATGCAAAATAATTCAAATAATATTAATATATATATAACTTATGATTTAATTCTATCATATTTTATATTAAATCTTTCGAAAAATATGATCGATATTTGCTATTAATATATTATACAGTCTTTGTTTTTGCTTGAGAGTAATGAGATAATCATTGAAAAGCTCAAAAAAAATAAGTTTAGATAAATTGTAGATGACAATCAGGATTTCACTCTCCCTTTAAATATGGATTTTGTGATATTGAATCTATTTGTTTTTCTGGATTAGTTAGTACATCTTTGAAAGGCCTAAAAAATTAGTTGTTTTGTGGGACACATAATTCTTTACAAAATGTGTTATTGAATTAGACTATTGTTCCTGTCTAAGTCAAGCTATAAATACTTTACCGAGTGTTTCTTTCTATGAATATTTAAATATCAGTTTTCTTTGTTCAACTGTCATTTAGATATACCGATCAATGCATAGGTAACGCAGAAAGTGCTCTTAAATTGTAATTATACTCCAAATTCATCTCTTTTTTTTTTTGCATATTTTAGATGCCGATAGAAAACTTTTAAATTCGAACATTCCATTTTATATATGGCAAATTTCTAATTTTATTTGTTTTCAAACGTTTCATCCATTGGCATACTATTGCCAAGATATATTATAAAAGAGCTGATTTATTTAACAATAGAGGGTCGGGAACTATATTGTGAGAAGTTCACTCATTTTAGCATCAAATGAAAGTTCTCATCAACAAACTAAGAAATTTAAAATTTGGTGTTATTTCATATATGATCATATACATTCCTTCATTGCTTTTAGCTGCTATTTCGTTTGGATGCCTTGTCAATTGTGCTTTGATTTTCATTTATATTCGATTGCTATATTTCTCTGCATGATTTTCATTCAGACTCAAAAGGGATAAAAAAAAGTGAGAATAAAGAAAGTTCTCTATAGAAATATTACAAACTTTATTTGGTGCTGAAACATCCTGCGTTTGTCTGTACTCGTTTTCTGAATTATTTCGTTTTTTTATCCTTTGATTTTTTAGAAACTTCTCTTATCATTATTAAATATATTAATAAGTTTGTTCGTCGATAAAATAATAAAACCGAAAACACCAACACGATTGACATGAAGCGACATGGAAGTTTGTTTTTCTTTTGCTTGAGACAATAGTAGTGACGAGTCATGCGATCGATCACCTTTCATCACGTGTAGTTGATGTCGAAAAGATCTATGTCTCAATCATTTTTCCGTTAGTTATCACATTTACTAAAGTATTACGTTAAACAACTGATAACTCATATTTCAGTTGTGCTAACAATTTTATTGTTTGTTTTAATTTTTTCATCTATTACACTAGCGAACAAAAAGATTTTAGGCATGTCTATACCATTCTCAAGATGATTTATAAGAAATGCGTAAAATATTTCATTCTATAAGTATTTTGAAAAATAGATTTTTCTTTTGACACATGTTTGTATTGTAATTTATGGCCAACAGACAATCTTTCTACATTTTCGATCCTAAACTTGAAATGTTCATATCTTAGCCAAATAGGTCCATTCAAGGAAATCTTTTTAGGATTCATCTAGTCTCACTGAAACCTACTTATGGTGTAAATATGAGGCTTAAAGCTTTTAATCAATATAAAAAATTTTTAAATGATACTACAAGCACTAAAAACTGAGGATATGGTTTTTCTTAGGTTCGTCCCCCTCTCTTCATTGCAGGATTGGCTCTACGCGCCGAAAAGAATAAACATTGTTTTCGAACAATGGCTAACAATCCTGCATTTTTATTTGGTTATCAACGAGATATTCGTGATGATTATCCATTATGAATACAGTTACTAGTAGCACAAAGGATTATCGAAAATGATATGATTGATTCTTCTTTACTCTATTCTAGATATATAGACAAACTTCTTTGTTATACGTATGTGAATGTTTACTACAATTTATACTCAACGATTACGTGATACATTTGAAAACCGTCGTGTGCTAATCATTGGAGATTCTATAATGAGAAGTTTTTATCGAGATGTTTGCTGCTTATTGACAAATCATAATCGTTTATTATATGATAAAGAATTAATTTATCGTCGGTCAAACAATCGAGACAAGCAGTGTATTTGGCGATAAAATTGAAGCATTATATATTAATAGAATGAATACTACTCATAATATAAAATGAAGAAGTTAAGAATATATTCTGTCCTAGCTTCGTATGATTTCATATAATTAAAATCGAAAATTATTCCGACGTGTATCTATCATATCAGATGAAATAAATTATCTAAGTGAAATTTATACAATTATTTGAAAAATGAGTGATTGAGATGTTTATAAAAGTCGATATGGATTAACTATTTAAAATAGCATTTTTAATCAACATAGATGAAGTTTTACAAGTGTCAAATGGTATAGATTTAGATGAGGATATTAAGTAAAAAAAATATTTTAAATGTTTAGATTTCTGAATAAACTCATAGGCAATCTCTTATCAACTGATAGTTCAATATGACTTGATTACTGTGGTATTTAACCTTACATATTGTATACCTAGATGTTGGTGGTGTTATGTGCTTTCCATATATATATATATATATGCTGGCATCCAGTTGAGGATAAATTTTCTAAGATAAACAGTTCAATATTATATGAAGTATATCATAAAACTGCAAATGACCACCATAAAAAGTTGATGTTGTAAGCTTTATATCATTTAAAAGAGAGAACTTATTTTTAAGTTTTTTTCATCATTTTGTAGAGAATTAAAAATTGTATAACATATGTAAACCTCAGCTTGGTCCCGCTTGATTTAAATAAATGGCAGCAGATATACTACTAAAAAATCGCCCATCGCATACTCAAAAAATGTGATAGTTTTTACTCATGTTGGATTAAATAAATCCACGAGACAGATGATATTGGGTGTTCTTAATAGCCCATTTTATTCAGGTTTTAATTCTCTATCATTTCGTATATTGCATAAAAAAATTTCATGACTTGTAGAAAATAAAATCCTAGTAAGCATTTATAGAACAATTTATGACTATTTTTTGTGTAGCACGTACGTAGTGCTTAAAAGTAAATCAAGCCTAACTTTACTATAGTATATTCAAATGAGCTGAAAATTTGAAGTTTTTAGTTTCTAATGATGACCTATCGAATGCATATAAAAAATCAAAAATCAAAAATTTGATGTATCGCACCATATGCCGCACCATCCTCGATGCGTATATAGAGACGCTCTCTTAAAGACATTCTTTCTCCTTTACATTCACATAGTGTCTTGTACTTCTTCATTTGATATTCTGTTCCTCGAAAAAGAATGTTATCTTTGATACCATTTTTTCTCTCTGTTGCTTTTTTCTCTCATATATGTGTGTTTTGTTCGATAGAGAGTCAGTCCTTCTCTTTTTGGTTTTTTGTAGTTTTCCTTTTTTTCGAATACATTTGTTACAGTGGAGTTCTTTTCACTTTTCGTAGGCAGAGCGTAGCTCTCTTGATTGAGACAGCTCACAAGTTTCATCAAAAAAAGACGTTTTTCATAGCAGAAAAATCGAGGCAAAGCGAGGTGTCGACCACATAAATAGGCGATGTCAATACTCCTTATTTAAATAACAACCAATTACACATAATTTCACATTGATGATTAATGAATCATTCAGCAGATTATGATTGGACAAAAATCAAAAGAAGACATTATTACGACGTCGAAGACTTCTTGTTTAATTAAAACAACCGCAGACAACGCTATTAATCTCCGTAAGCGTATTGTTCAAAATTATTCATTAATCTGGGTCGATACCAATATTGACCAATCAAAGAAAGATTGTGAAGATACATTAGCTCAATTAACTGGCATCGTGAACGACATTAGCATTTTTACCAACTCAGATCAATGTATCCAGTGTCTCAAAGGCATCGATAAGGAAAAGGTGTTCATCATTACGTCAGGATCATTAGGTCAAAATTTAGTCCCTGCTATTCATGACATGTTACAATTAGACTCCATTTACATCTTCTGTCGTAACAAATCCTATCACACACAGTGGGTAAAACAATGGAAGAAAATCAAAGGTGTACATACAACTATCACACCTATTTGTGAAGCATTGCAAATAGCTGTAAAACAATGTGAACAAGATTTCATTCCTGTAAGTTTTGTCACATTGAACGAAGGGGCTTCAAATCAAGATTTAGATCAACCAGAACCGAACTTTATGTACACCCAAATATTCAAAGATATTCTACTTGAAATGGAATATGGCTAACAATCCATCAAGGATTTGGCGAATTACTGTCGTAAACTTTAAATGGTAATATGATTGAATTAAAATACATTAATAAATTTGAACACACGTATCGCCTACAATTGGCCATTAACTCGTATACACATGAATGTTTCATGTATCAAATGCTAAATGGAGCACTTCGAACACTAGAAGCTGACACCATCATCAATATGGGTTTCTTTATTCGTGACCTTCATCAACAAATCGAACAATTACATCAACAACAGATTAGTGGGTGCAACGGAATGCCTTTCACAGTTTCTCGTGGACAAGGTCTATCGACCAAAGATTTTTCAAAACTTTGCAAAACAAAAGGCGGTCTTATATCTTTTAACAACTTCCTATCTACCAGTACAAAACGAGAATTTTCTCTTCGATTTGCCAAATGTGTCTTAACAAAAACTGATATGGTCGGCATTCTGTTTCAAATGTGTATTAATCCCTCTGTTTCCTCCACTTCTTTTGCGGCCATCCAAGAATTTAGCTATTATAAGACCGAAGAAGAAATCCTCTTCTCTACCCACACCGTCTTTCGTATTTGTGAAATTAAACAAATTGTCAAAAACAATCCACTTTATCAAATGGAACTTCAACTAATATCAGATGATGATCCACAACTTCGAACACTCACGAAATACATACAAGAAGCAGCAGTTGGGACAGGATGGCAATGTATAGGCAACTTATTCCTCCATCTAAAACAGTTAGATAAAGCTTAAGAACTCTACACTGTAAAAAAAAAGCGCCGAATAATAAATCATTCAAAAGGATTTATTAGTTTCATAAACGTTTTCATATACTCTTTTTTCGTTTATTATTTTCATAAACCCTTTCATATACCCTTTCAGCCCATAAACTGCCGAAAGGGTATGTTATACGTTGCACTTTCATAAATCGTTTAGGGTATATAACTGGTAATATACCTTTAAAAAGTTGATTAGTTTTATAAACGCATTCGGCAGCGTTTTTTATTCTACGGTTTCAAAAGGGTTTGTGGAATTAATCAACTTTTTAAAGGTATATTACCAGTTATATACCCTAAACGATTTATGAAAGTGCAACGTATAACATACCCTTTCGGCAGTTTATGGGCTGAAAGGGTATATGAAAGGGTTTATGAAAATAATAAACGAAAAAAGAGTATATGAAAACGTTTATGAAACTAATAAATCCTTTTGAATGATTTATTATTCGGCGCTTTTTTTTTACAGTGTACCAATTATTACTCGAACAGACCACAATGAAACAGCACTTTATTAGGGTGATTCCATGGCACTTGTGACACGTTTACACCGACCCTCACCAAATCGGCTGAAACTTTCAGGGCTTGTGTAATAATCAGTTCTAAGACTTTTTTGTTCTTGGACAAAACTCATAGGACGTCTTGTTGCAGAACTGTAGCCCAAATACCAAGTACCCTACAGAACAGTTTTTTAAAATACCTTATTCTTTGTAACAGACGTAGTTTTGCACTACTTTGTGCTATAGAAATTCTGATGATATATATTTGGATTCCTCATCATCAGGGCTATCAGAATCACTACTTTTTAAAAGTTTTTGGATTCGTCTCAGAACGACGGAACCCTGGAAACCCTTTTCAACAGCCGAGTATTCCAGGCTCAAAAACTCCATAAATAGAGAACTCTGAACTTCGGGAAGTATTTCATTTGATAGCGCATCAAAACATCTATCGAGCCATATGTGCGCCGTCGGGGGGGGGGGGGGGGCGAGATTTCACCGAGAACGGGTCTCCAGAAAACCAAAATAGGTTTTTGAAAAATCATAAATTTTTTTTGTCAAACTGAACGAAAAATATCAGAAAAAACTTTGTTTTATGGATCATGCCGTAGCGGTACGTAGAAGATCGCTTAGATTGATCGAGATTCCACAAAGATCTCTAGAGAACTATCTTGGATCTATGCTATTTTCCATTGATACATATGTCTTAATAGATCAGTATAGCAATGTTAATATTTTAACTATTAGAAAAGCCATGTTTTGCAAGCATGAGAAGAAGAATAAAACAGGGGAAGAACGTGTTAAAGTGTGAATGTTTTTCAGTCTGAGCTACTGGATGTTTTACGGCAATTGATACGATCCACTGCCAAAGAATCAAGTTGATGAAAACTACGAATTCCGTGAATCCAACCTGTGAGAAAAGAAAGAAAATCTTTTATCAATGTTAGAAGGAATGATCTAACATTTGATAGCCTTTTGAGCCAGTGACACCCTCACCTCCACCCTTCGTCAAACCAACACGGTACTATTGATGAGTGAATATCATATTCACAAAAAGAAATAAAAAAAAACGAAATATCCGCACATGCAGGAATTTACTGGATAATGGAAGAGATACATTAAGAAACAAATCAAACAACACACAGAACAGAAGAAAAACAAAGTAGAAGATAAAATAACACAGAACAAAGGAAGACTAGTTAGACTAAAAAGGCACATGTATAGGCCTATGATCAAGTAATCTCCTGCTACCCTTTCTCATCATTTTCAAATTCTCACATTACTTCAGTAAAGCTAGATCCAAAATAGTTCTCCAGAAATCTTTGTAGAATCTCGATCAATCTAAGCGATCTTCTACGTACCGCTACGGCATGAAATATTATCGTGAAAAACATCTTTATCTTCACTGTAAAAAGTGAAACTGACCATTTGAATTGTACTTAAATTTCTTCAGATATCATCTAAGTCTATTGATAAGCTTGTTTTAATGCATTTCCCGAGTAACTATGGAAAGAAAACTTTTAATTTAAAGAACAATAAACAAAAAAGATTTTTTTCCTTTTATTTACAAATTTTATGGTGATTTTTTGTAATAATAAAGAAGGAGAGAAAGATTCGAATAGTGGACATGTCCAATTATAAAACTATGGACAAAAAAAACAATTTTCATGTTTGTTTGGAAAAATCATTTTCACTGTTCATTTTTTTAAATAGATTTCATTCAATTTAACTTTAAACTTAACTTCAATATTGAATATAAAATAGAAACAACCATCAAAGTAGATCTTGATGTTCTGTTTATATATAAAAAAATTATTGTTCTTCAAATAAAGAAATGATTCACTTAGTCTTTCGTGAGATCAATCAATGATGTTGATAAACTTCTAAAAAATAATTTGCGTATCTCTACCTTTATAGATTCTATCTGGAAATAACAAGATAAACATCTATTCAACAAATTATAAAAACGAAAAAATATATAAATGTCTAATGACTGAGTGAAAAGTTTGGAGATGAACTTTAACACTGTATGATTGACTTCTGCAGAAAAAAATGTAATGCATTATATTATAAATATACGTAGTTTCTTATGTATATAAAAAATAAAATTTTAATGTTAACGTAACCAATATACGATATTCGGAGTACTATACTAGTGCATGATGAATTAAAAAATGTAGAAAAGAAACTGAAAAGATGAAAATAATAGCTGTTGTCGTGAGCAAAATGAGCATACACATCGAATTCTTGAAAAGTATAATTTATCTATAATATAATAAAAACAACGTGTTTTTGTCCTTACAAACATGATTCAAAAATCAAACTTCACCCATTATAAATAATTGATTCTTTTCAAAATCATTCTGAAAAATTTTATAGATGATAAATCGTACTAATGCTATTAATTAAATCAATATCACATTATATTGTACTTTCCTCTAATATTAATCAGGAAAAAGACGATGATTTAAATAATGTTTCAGCAAAATTAAATGGTCTTTAAAAGAATTGTTAATTAATCCATTGTAGTTTATCTTTTATTTATTCAGTAGAAATGCAAAAAATAGTTGTTTTTCAAATTATATTCAGAAGTCTGTCAAAAACATTTATAAGAAAGATTATAATTAAATTTTGATATCAATACTAAAACGATATATTCAATCGTGTTATTATTTTTATATTTAAATCATCTCTAATCTCATAAAATATAATACAAAAACTTGTGTGAACAAAATCTTATCTATCAGGACGAATAAAACTATATAACTTGTCATCTTTGAATAATTTAAACTGTTAGAAAATTTTAAAAATAAAATTCTAATTGTAGTATTTTTTTTCTTGAAAGCTATCTTTTGAAATATTATATTTTATTATAAGGTGTTACCTTCTCTCTTACTTTTATCTAATTGTCAAATATTCATTAGCAAACATATGCGTTAGTTTTCGTTTGAAGATGTATAATCTGATCGTTTTTTATGTTTTCACTTCATGTGATTGAATATGAACTTGTTTTATAAATGTATAAATAGTTAAAATTGTATTTAGACAAATATGATAACCGATTCTGAATTATAGTTTAATGAATTTCTATTGACGATAGTGTTTATCTATAAAAAGAAAAATGTCATCACAAAAGTTGATTATTGAAGTTCTCAAATGATTCTGTGTTTATAGGATAAAAATCAAGTTAAATATCGATAATTCAATCTGTAAAGATGAGAAAATCAAAGTAAAATAAATTTATTCTTATCGCATCACTTATGATCGAATAACAATAGTTTCAATTCCATTTTCACACCTGAAAATGTAACAAATTATAAATGAATCAGATTTGAACTTTAAATATATACGTGGGGCACTAGAAAAGTTGCTTCGCTCTGTTCTTCTAAGAACCCTAGTTGAGTCCAAATTTTCTGTTATAATACTTAGACATATTTCGGATAATGTTCAACATTTTGGACTTACAAGTCTTGTACTTTACATTTAATGTTATGGCGCCTAATAAAGCTTTATTTAAAAAAATAAAATATGTCAGAAGATGCATCGTAAAAATCTCTACAATTTGCTGACAACAGTTTCTTTTTAGTCTACTATTCGAAGCATCGGCAATAGGTCGCTCATAATACTCTTTATTTTGAAACAAAAAATGAACAATTAACATATACTTTACATTGTAGATTGTAGAAATTTTTACGATGCATCTTCCGATATATTTTCTTTTTTTTAAATAAAACGTATGTAGAGATCAAAATATGAAACGTAAAATTCTGTCATTTATTATAGGTCACTCATTATGTAGTGTATAGAAAAGGGCATCTTATAATCATTAAAGATATGCTAGACTACAAGAAAGTACAAGACCTAGAAGTCTGTTTGGTCAGATAACGCTACTGTATGGCGTTTTGTTGCTATAACGGCGCTAGTGTACAAAAATGAATGACATGGACATATATTCATATCTCATTCGATACATTTTTCTTTCAGATGATTCATTAAATTGTCTTTTCTCTTCTATTCAGTTTATTTACTTGTCAATTGATTATTATTTTCAATTTATGTCTTGGTCGAAATGCGACTAGTGAAGCATTGGATATGACTGAATCTAATCTGACAGACATTTCGAATCTTCAACTTTATACATCTGAAACAATGATTTCATTTGTTTACAATCTCTTGATGATCTTCTGTTATTTGAACTATATCGATGATCTAGTGGAGAAACAGTTTGTCAATTTTGTTCTGATCAACGATCATTTTGTAATTTGAATGAATCTAATCATTTTCTTTGCTTATGTCCACAAGGTTTTTATGGTTATAAATGTTTAAGATAAAATTAATTTCCTGGCGGAATTTTTTTGGCTCTAGTGTAGTGATTCTTATTATTTTAAGTATAATCTTCCATAGGACACAATAACGACATGATAAAACAAATAAATATGAGAGTTCATACTCAAGTAAAAAGCTTTTAGTAAAAAAGATTAGATTTATCTTTCATACTAATCAATATTCTTTTCGTCTGATATTCATTTCTCTTTTTTTGTAGATCAATTCGTACGATTACTCTACCAACAGATATACTGCGCTTACAATGTGTCATCCTTGTCCTATTTCATCCTTGAGTGATATCGCTCTCGTGCAATATAATTATCGTAACTAAACGATTCTTTCTCTCTTTTTCGTTATAATGTCTTTTTCATTTCCTTTTTGATGTAACCTCGATCGTACTATGTGTACGTATTTATATCTTCTTTTCTCTCGTCCAATTGAGTAAACTAGTGTAACTACTCTATAAGGACGTATAAAAGAAATGCTGTAGCAGCAATAAAATAGTCTATCCATGTATTCTATTACAATTAGATCGAAATATGTGTCCATTGACTTATTAGAAATCTATTCTATTCAAATATTTTCTCGTAAAATATAAAACATACTAATCATTCGTTTACTGTTCTATAATTATGAGTTGTACAACTTCATTATGTATTGAAAGTATTAGTCCGAGTTCAACTTAATCATTACAATGATACTTACGTAGTCATTTTTCTTTTCGTTATTTATCATGAAGAGTATTATTAAGATCAATACATATTTGCTTACATTGTCAAAAAGAATTTTTTCTCTAGATACATTATAAAAATTACATGACAGAATCGACTACCGACAATGAAGGTGGAATTCCTTCATCTATGAGAGCAGCACAACAAACTAATTTTGGAAATGTTCGTGATGTTTTGACATTGGCTGATAATGTCCCTGTACCTCGACAATTATCTTCTAAACAAATTCTTATTCGTGTTCATGCAACTTCAATTAATCCTGCCGATTGGAAAATATTAAATGGAAATTTATCCATATTTATACGTTATTCTTGGCCTCATATACCTGGTAGTGATGTTTCAGGTGTAGTTGTTGATATTGGTTCAGAAGTTCAACGTTTTCGTGTTGGTGATCATGTCTATGGCAATATTGGAATTGAAGGAGGTGCTTATGCTGAATATGTTCGAGCAGATGAATCTTTATTTGCATTAAAACCAAAGAATTTAACAATGGAAGAAGCAGCAGCAGTACCATTGGCTTGTGATACAAGTTATCAAGCATTATTTCATAAAGCTTCACCACCAATTGGAAAGGAAAGTAAAATTTTCATTTGTGGTGGAAGTTCAGCCTGTGGATTCTTTGCTATTCAATTAGCTAAAGCAGTTGGTGCTTCAGTAGTAACAACATGTTCACAAAGAAATTTTCCATTAATGGAAAAATTAGGTTTGTCTTTCTTCAATAATTTCAGTGATTTCTAAGTATAATGATTCTAGGATACGAAGTTATTTATAACAAATCAGAATTTACAAATAAAGAAAAACAATTATTAGTAATTGATTATAATGAAAAAGATTTTGGTGAAGAATTTAAAGATGAAAATTATGATGTTGTTTATGATTGTGTTGGTGGTGCACAACAATGGATATCTGCACAAAAAATATTAAAAAATCATGGTCAATTTATTACTCTTGTTGGTGATGATATAGAAACAGTAGTCTCCTTGAAATTCTTATTTAATCTTGGATCAAGTTTAATTAATCGAAAATTTTGGTCAGTTTTTGGTTCTGCACATCATGATTATATCCTTCATTCTCAACGTAACTTATTTGGAGATCTTGATGATATTCGAACAAATTATATCGAAACAGGCAAATTGAAACCATTGATTGATACAGTTTTTGATTGGAGAAAACAAGGTGCAGAAGCTTTATATTTACCATATGAAAAATCTCAAAGTGGAAAGGCTCAAGGCAAATTAATTTTGAAAATAACCGATGAAGAATAAACATTCTTTTTAATTTCAAATGACTATTTATTTTTTAATTTTTTCTAAAAATCTCAATTTAAGACTTGAAATCGTCTCTTTCTCTCGATTGATACAATGTGAATGATGTTTTTGATCAGCTAAACATTAGATAGAGACTTATTTCGATCATCGAAAAATGACATTATTATTTAATATAATCAATGAATACATAGAGACAGATTTGAAACAAACCTTTGTTTCATATATTCATTCAATCAAATAGTCCTGGATACAGATAAAGACCTGAGTATAAGTTACAAATATTATATTGATAATTATCTGAAGTCTTTTGTTAATATACTTCTAGAAACAAAATATTTTTATTTAATGTTCTTAAAACTTTTGGTTAGATCTAACTATTTAAAGAAAATTTATTATAATTATAGAATTGAATAGAATATATAATATAATGAATTATATTGTTTATGATACATATTGAAATCTTAAAGCAAATAATGGTTCATTACGTTTAATCGGTCGTCTTGCACGTCTTCGTTCTTCAACACGTTTTCGATAACTTTCACGTTCATATTCAACAGGATCAATATGAAAAGCATATTTAAGTACATCCATAACAATAACAAATGTACATGTTGTAATAATAGCTCCAATTGCAACAGATGCAAATGATTTACTTAAAATTTCTCGAATTTTTAATTTTTGTGTTTTAAATTGACAATAATCACCATAATAAAGTGAAGGATCAAGACATAAACATTTCCACATCAATTCAACTGTTTGACACATACCTCGATTTTCACATGTTATATTTCCACATAAATCAATCATAAGTTCACAATAAACACCATTATAACCTTCAACACATTCACATTTAAAATTTAATCCATTATTTGATTGTATTGTTGAATTGACTGATATACAAGTTCCGTTATGCCTAGACATAAAAATAAATAAATTTTTCCTTTTTTTTTTGTTTAGAAATTGTAAATATTTTACCAGCATCTATTTTCCAAACATGCTCTTTCATCATATTGACAATCATAACCTGTATAACCTAATTGACATTGACAACGATATCCATATGGTAATGTATTATTTGGAAAACATGTTGCAGCATTACGACATGGTTGTGACATTGCACATGCATCAGATGATATATTACAATATGTACCTATATAACGATCACTTTCACAATCATACATATCTCTTGTATGTGTTGTTGTTGTTGTTGTTATCAATTCTGTTGTTGTTGTATTAATATTGTTAAAACTGGTAGTAGTGCTTGTTGTTGTTGTTGTTGTGCTAGTAGTAATCGTTGAATTATAAGCTACACTAGTAAAAGTCATCGAAGTATAAGTTGTGCTAGTAGTAATCGTCGAAGTATAAGTTTTCGTAGTGGTAGTTGTTGTTGAAGAAAGTGTAGTTACAATAGTACTTGCAATTGATGTTTGAATTAATCCATTAATAATTGATGTTTGACTTGTGCTACTAGTCGTCATTAATGTTATTGTTGTTGATTGAGCCATAGTGGCTGTCATACTTGTTGAAGTCTATCAATAAACAATTAAAATATTTTTTATTCAAAATAAAAACTTTTTCAAAAAGTTTATATCTGTATTTACTTGTGTAGACGTAATACTTGTTGCTGTTGTTATTTGTTGAACTGTTGTTGTTAAAATACTGCTTGTATACATATTTACAGTTGATGTAATTTGACAACTATTTTGATCAAAATCAACTGATGTTGCTACAAGACAATCTACATCATCAACTTGTATGTAACTAGGTGCTGGTGCACAAGTAAAAAGTGATACATTAATTATTGTTGGTATGGCACATGTTAATAAACTAAAATCTTCCCATTCAATAGTAAAATTATCGAATTGAGTTGTATTATTTGATGCACTTGAAACAATATTTACTAAGATTAAGATAAAAGAAAACTATATATATGGATTTATTATGATAGAGTATTTAATTTACCGTAAAAAAAGAAAAAGAATAATATCATTATAGTCGATATTAAACCAGCCATTTCAAATGAAATTTTTTTTGATAATAAATAACAAATTTTTCTTTTTATAATTGTCTCCTTTTTTCTTTAATATGAAAAAAAAACTATGTCTTTCTTGGTTTTTTTTTTCTTTTATATATTCATCTTTAATTTATATAAAAATGCTTTTTATTTTAAGAGACTGAAAACAGTACTCTAGTCAAAAAATGATAAAACATTAGAAATAAAAGAAAAAGAAATTACTATCATTTTTATTTCTTCGTTAAATAAGTAATAAAAAAAAAAGGTGATATAAAAATCATTATTTTCTTCATTCTTGAGCATAGCTGCGCGAATACGAGTACATTATGTACTGCCAAAAAGGCTCAAATTCTAGCATTTATGTACTGACATGTACCGGTACATGTACATGTACTGTCAACAACTTATGTACTCCCAAAAAACCTAGAATTCTAGAATTGACTTTTTATATGTACTGGCATGTACTGTCCTGTATCGGTACATGTACATGTACTGCCAACAGGTTATGTACTCCCAAAAAACCTAGAATTCTAGAATTCATGTACTGACATGTGCTGGTACATGACAGCACATATAAAAGTAAATTCTAGAATTCTAGGTTTTTTGGGAGTACATAAGTTGCTGGCAGTACATGTACATGTACCGGTACATGACAGTACATGACAGTAC
>JAJEKB010021144.1:947892-988265 GCA_022393335.1 Macrotrachela quadricornifera | reverse complement strand
CAAATACAAAATCTATTCAATTTTGCTGCATTTATTCGATTTTCTTCGTTTTTAATTCAAATGCTCAATTATTCTATTGATAATGAAATGTTTCTTGATTCGAGTTACATCAAATTTCAGCAGTTGGAGTCAAACGGAATTACCATTTGATTTATATTCCTAAAATTAATATTTTTTTATTTTATGTTAAATTTTTTTATTTATTTTTACAGCCATACCACAAGAAGAGAAATATCCAAGTGCGAGAAAAGAAAGATAAGATGTATATGTATGTGTCATTTATACATAGTGAAATTAAAAGAAAGAAATATCCAACATAAATGAGTCACACTATAACAATATACATGTACGAAACAAAATTCCATCTTTTTTAAAGACACTTCTGCAATGTTATCTCGAAGTTATGTTACTCAATAATAGAATAAGGTCTTTTCTTCAATTATGACTCAAATTACTTGATAAATAAAGCATTTTTTCTTTAATCCTATATAATCATTTGACTATAAAGCCTTTAATCACTTAATAAATCATTTGCTAAACATTTTAAACAACAAGTAGCGCTCGTCCGAAGACTCGCTCAGCTCTTTCTCGTAGAAACCATATTTTTAAACTTCCGTCATGCTATTCATTTATAAAATTAAAAAACCGAATTTACATTCAAGTTCCTCGATCGCAACTGCTTTTCACCAAACTTCATAAAAGCAAATGCTTTCTGTTTGAAATTTGTCATTTCTTTCAAAAAATTAAGGTTTAAAAAGAGTCAGTGAAACTGACTTTAGATTTGAATTTCTCGTCCTCGATTACACTTCGTTCAACCCTTATAAAAAATTTCTTTTTGTAACAAAAGTGGTCCTTTGTCTAAAAAAATTGATCCTTAAAAAAGTTTTAAAAAACTAACATCAGATTCGAGTTCCTCGACCCCGATTACCGTTTCGTTAAGTTTTATAGAAAATGTTAATAGAATGTTTTTTTGACCCTGCGGACATAAAAGCAATCAGACAATTTATGTTTCATACACTCTTCTCTACGAGAAAGAGAATAACAATCAGTAATGGTGTTCATCACCCACCACAATGGAATCATCATTTCGTGAAAAAACACCTATTTTCGATGAAAAATACCAAACCTCACCAATTCCTAACATCCATTGATCAATGCATGTACCATCATTATATACAATGGTATTCATCATCCATCACCGAGATGTCCTCAGTTAGTCGAAAAACACCTATTTATGATGAAAAATACCAAACCTCACCAATTCCTAACATCCATTGTCAATGCATGTACCATCATCATTTACGATGGTATTCGATATCCACCACCGAGATGTCATCAGTAGGTCGAAAAACACCTGTTTCGGACTTGAAATCTTATAGGATGTTCTTTTGACCCTGCGGACATACAATCAATCAATCAAGCAAACAATTTATGTTTCTAAGACTCTTCTCTACGAGAAAGAGAATATGCTTCAGAATTTAAATATTTCAGCTCGACTTCAAAACTATTGGAATTGGTTTCGTTCTGAGACGATTAAAAAACAACTCTCATCTCAAATAAATACTTATAATATTAAACAAGTATCAAATGTTGTTAATTCATCGATATATGACGGAAAAAACAAATTAAATAATCTTATGGCAGATTCTGGTGGATTCTTTCGTACTCCAATGAAATGGATAAAAGATATACAAAGAGCATGGATGTTTTATATCATGTGTATAGCTATTATTTGCGTTTGTATACTAACAATATATTGTATGTGTAAAGGATATTGTTTCCGACGACGACGAAATAGCAATAGTCATTTAGAAAAACGTATAGCTAAACTTACAATGGTTGTTGCAAAAAACCATGATAGTAATAAATATTAATTATGTTCAATACTTATGCATTTATAAATACAAAAATTCTAAAATAGACAATATAAAACGAAAATTTATTAACTTTTAAAACAAGAGATTTTGACGTTTTTTTTTATAACATGTGTTTTTAATTAGTTTTCTTCATTGTCATAAAATGTAATTTAAGAATATGTGAATATTTTAATAAACGATAGTGGCAAAAGAGAAAAACAAATTAACAATTTTTGAAGAATTCAAAGTCGAAATAAGTTCGTCATTCTCATAACGGAACAATAATAACATCGCATTAAAAATTTAATGTAATCAGTTATAGGAGAAAATGTTTCGAAATTATTACGAATAGTACAGATAGGTCAGACTGGCCGATCACAAAATCTTTAAATTATTATGAAAACATTAAGATATTTTAAGATGACTCGTCTCAGGAAAAAATTTTGATCAGAAAACCGCGATTTTGAGAAACCTCATAAAAGGTTTGATTTTCGCGTTTTTAGAAGCGGGTGCTTATTTTCATTGATCTATCTATGCCCATGTATATAACTACCTGCACCTCTACTCATTCGCCTAACTATCTTTTTGCTTAACTAACCATCTATCTATATCCCTAATTATAAATTTATCAATCTATCTACCTAACTATCTATCTAAGTATCCAATTAACCATTCATCTACCGATGTATTTATCTATCTGACTGTCTACCATCAATTCATCTGTCTATCTACCGAATTGCCTATCCATCCATCTAACTGTTTATGTATCTAGCTAACTACGTATTTATCTATCTGCTGAAAGCGGCTCACAATCGTGATGTCTGAAACGGCGGCATTAAAACGGTATCCGAAACGGCGGTTATCTGTGAACTGACCGCAGTGCTTCTGAGAAAAACCGCGGGTTTCTAAAAATTTTTTCATGAAACTTCTGGAAATATTTTTGAAATAGTGGGACACGACATCCTCTTCATTATTATACATTCTATGTTTTACTTAAGACACCGCGGTTTTTCCTTAAATTTTTTTCCGTGGGAGTGAAACGAACAAGACGGTGGTACTGGACGAAGATTTTGTTTTTATTATTCTTTCGTTCGTTCCACTATCAATAGAATAAAAAAATATACGTGTTTTATATCATTTCTGTTATGAATGCTTACATCAAAAAATAATCTGATGAAATTAACATCCTTGGCGAAATGTCACTAAATAAACATATATATAATTTTCAGAAAGAAAATGAATATAATAAATAGTTGATTAAATAATTAATAATGTCCTTCCTTAATATTTATGATTTCTAATTGTCTATCTATCTATCTGACTTATAATTCAGGACATTTCAGACCATGATTATCAAAGAGACACACTGCAACATTTGAAACCGCTAAGAATCGCGGTATCTCACGTCGCGGTTTTCTCAAATATTTTTTCCGTGGGTTTCTTTACGAGAACGACTCATCAGAAACTTTTGAAACTTTCAGATTTGATGAATATCAATGAGTATAATTTTACTATAATTTTCTTTACTTTCTATTTCGAAAGTTTGAAAGACATATCATCGAAAAATTAGTCACTGTCGCCAAAAGTCAAAATAAAGTTTAAACTTAACCTTTTACCCCTTAAAATCGATCCGGCAAAGTTAGAACTGATTGGTGTAGGAATAATCTACATATGGGCCCAATATTCCAAGGTTGTAGCCAAATTTCACCGAAACTCTGTCTCTGCGATGCTTAGAAGTGCGTTGAAACGACTCATTCGGATTGAGTGGAATGAAAATTCAATTTTTTTTCTGAAAAATCAAATTTTTCAAAAATGATATTAGATATATCTCATTACTTTTAAAGAAAACTTTACATTGAACAACACAAAATAAAATAATGAGACTTCGTAACTATGTCGACTTTTTACAATGAAAATTTCTAAAACAATTACGTATTCTTGTAATACATAAATGTATTTGAACAACCTTCATATTTACATCGAATATGTGTACTTGTTTCGATAATTGGCCAATATTTTGTACCATCAAAATGAGTAACGGCTGAGATATTCCATTTTGATTCACGTTTTTTCTTTTTTTATTGAAAACATTATTTTGATTTCTATCTGATTCAGATGATGAATATTCTCTAGTCAACGGTTTTACTAATCGATTTCGAACTGTAACTGTTCCTTGTAACATCACTTTGGCAATTGATATTTTAAAAACAAAAAAATGTGAACATTTTCAACTTTGTGCTATATCTCTTGTTGAATGTCTTGACATTCAACAATGATCATCTTCTTATCATTGGAAACTAAGCAATCATAATGACCTCGTGGTTGTTTTAACATACATTTTTCTGATTCAATAGGACACTTTCTAATTCGATTTGATTCTAATGTACATGTTAATTCATAACCAAATGTTGTTATGTAATGTAATGTAATAATTTAATTCATGAAAAATAATTGCTCATAAATGTATGAGAACGTTTTGGAACATTATCTAATAAATCAATTATAACCATACCTGATTTACTAACAAGTTTAATTCAATTTTATCATTTGGCTAATTTTTCCTGATTATTGTCGTTTTGAAATGATGAAACTGTCGAAAACGAATTGGTTGCTATTCGAGAAAATGATGATGATGACGATGTTTGTACAACGGGTTGAAATTCATTTGTACCTTGATATAATTTAACACGATATGTGTACGAAGAACTACCACACATTGACCAAAGCTTGAAACCTCTTTTTGTAGACTTTTGAGGTTGTATTTTATCAACAATGTGTACTTGAAGAACACTAGCATTAAAATGAAGTGAACGCAATAATTAATCCACACGATTTTTTTGTAATATTTTTTATTACTGTTTCAATAATCTGATTTGCACGATAATCTAGTCAACAATGCATAAAACAAAAGTCCAAACAAACGATAAAAATCTAAATTAGTCATCGGCTCTTACTTGAAATTTCGTTGCGTATGATATAAACTTGATTGTTCAATGATGTAATTGACAATATCTTTCATTAAGAGTAAACTGAAATAATCAAATGGCGTAGAATATTTTGGCAGTTTGACGTTATCCTTTAGCATAAGTTCTTCATCATGCACAGACAATTTCCTATTAAGTTCTGCTTTTCATGACGATTTAATCTCGTTTGAATTTAATGTTAATGTCGCTAATTCTAAATCCAATTGACTAGAGTCTGTATCCATTCTATCACACAAATCACAACCATCTTCGTTAGCATCAGTTTTCATTTTACCATCGATTTCACTATCAGTTGCAACATCATAATTATCTTCATCATTAGCATCATTAGAAGGAAAATTTCTATTGAGACTATGTAAAATATGTGAATCTAATGAAGTTGTACTATCACTAGACTGATATAATTCCAAAGAAAAGAAAATATAACGATGACGAAACAGTATATATATGCAAACGAAAAAAAACGATCGTCGATAAATAAAAGAAAAGCTCAATCACACTAGAAAAAATAGAGCAAATTAAGTGACATGATTGATCTATTCCAATGTAAATCGTCTTTTTAAGACGATTTATTTGTTAATTCTGTTTTAATTCACTTTGAATTAGTTAATGTGGTTAGGACCTTAATTTGTAGTGATAGAACGTAAGAAATAGACGATGGATACAGGGATGAATATTGACATATAATAATACAGTATCATCGGCAATGCAAAAAAAGAAACGATTTCATTCTTATTATTTGATCGAAAAGGAACATAATGTAGTGACCTGCTGGCTAGATAGTTGATGCATCTATGTCTCAATTAATAAAAAAACAGAAACTCTCCTGTCAATTGACTATTTTTAACTCTATAAAAGTTTCTAACAAGAAAATATTACTAATTATGCAATCATATTAATGAGAAGAAATCATTTCAAAAAAATAAAAGTTTTATGTAATTCAACTCAAATAGATCGAAAACGACTCAAATTGATTTGAAGGATGATATTCGTTCTCGAATAATTAACAAATTCATTTGATCTTTTTTTTCAAAGAAGTGAGTGTAGTAGCAGTACATATCAACAATTAGAATGTCTGAGTACTCAATCTACGTAAATAAGAAGAACCATTTAAGTCAGAAAACGGATTTTTTCGCATTTTCAAAAATTCACAATTTTTTGACTCACATAAGTCGGCTAAAGAATGATTGAGAAGAAATTCTTTTTTATGCGTTTTTAACTCATTCAATTCTCTATATAAATATTCCACAAACTTCTCAATCAGACGTTTTTTACTAAATTTTGTGAATCGTACGAATGGGTCGAAAACGATCCATCCGGGGGTAAAAGGTTAATTAGGGGTGGCACTTTATCTTTACTTTACTAGGTAAAGTAAAATGTACACACTTTACTTTATTGGGTAAAGTAAAGTATTTACTTTACTTTACTCGGTAAAGTAAAGTAGATCCACTTTACCCGAATAATAAAGTAAAGTAAAGTAAAGTATTTACTTTACTTTACTCGGTAAAGTAAAGTAGATCTACTTTACCCGAATAATAAAGTAAAGTAAAGTAAAGTAAAGTTATATAACCAAGTCAATTTTATTATTGATTTATCAAGTCATTATCATGCATTGATACAGTTATAATATACTAAAGTTTATATAGAACCTTTTTGTAATTAATAACCGGAAAATGTGTCGTCTTTTAATATTTCAAAGTCTAGTTTCTTTTTAGATACTATCAGCCATTATATGTAAGCAGCATGTAAATCGATGTATAAACAGAAATATCTAAATATTAGTTTGAAACTTGGAAGAATACAAGAGGAATTTTAAGAATTATTGATAAGACAAACTAGGACGCGGATGATGAAAGGAAGAACATTAATTGATATGATATTTCATTTTATTTTGTTTCGACAAACCATAATAAAATTAGAAAGATACAGATTTACCGCAAGATGAATGATATACTAGAAAACTTCGAAATTCTTTGATAATGTTCTAGTTCGAAATCGGGTAGAATATAACCATTGATACTAACAATAGAGCTTTCTTATTTTGATACTTTGTTCTCAGATAAATTCATATTATTTCTCACAGAGCACCAGATATAACCTCATCTTCCTTAGTACTATTTTTTATTTATGTTTATGCTCTTGTTTTACTTTAAAATACTTTTTCTATAATTGTTGATATGCAGCTAAAACGCTGATCAAGTTGGGAAAATTTTATCTTCTACAAAATAAATAAATTGATGTAGTCGTTGATATAAGCTTGCTAAAAAGTGTCATGCCCTTTCTTAATGATTTCGTTTTCAAACTTTTCACTTCTTCTCTGGCAATGGCTTCATACTGAGTATCTGTCGCATAATTTTCAAAACTAACCATCATTTTTGTCTATGGCTTTGCTGATCGAATGGTAAGACAGACTAGTATTTTGTTTTTTTATCTTCAAAAACATTTCGATTCTGAGAGAAAGCTCAGTATACAATGACGTTGTATTATAGTTTTGATTTAGTAAGCTTGAAATAGTAACTCTACTCTAGCACACAAAAAAATAGTATCATGCTTTTTATAAAAATTCATTATTTTATTTTGTTTGCAATCATATCGATCTTGGTATATTTAAGCAAAAGTTTTTTTTTCAATGATTAAAATGAATTATCTCAGAATCAGTTAAACATTTTTCAATTACAATCATTGAAAATAATCCAGATCAAAGCTTCATATTTTTTGGTGTAAATCAAAAAAGAGCAGTAACAAAAATTTTTTTGCTTCAGATGCGCATATTCATATATCTTCATTCTTTCGTCTTGCTTTATAACTTATTTATGTACGAATAAGATTAAAGGAACACAAGAAAATCGTCTATTTGGTTGTTCGTTTGTTATATTACTTGTTCGAACAGATGTGAAATTTTTCCATTATATAGTAAATTTGTGAATAGGAAAAAGAATGAAAAAGTAAGGTGATAAAATATTAAAATGAACTATACCTTATGTTGCTTTTATGAAATAATAAAAATTGAAAGACTCTTATGCAAAATTGACGTTTGGTAAGATATAAGTTTGAAAACTATTCTTATCATATTATGATTAATACCTGTGACACTATAACACTAATTACAAAATCATTTGTTTAATATCCTCTATATTTCACTAGTTACTTCTTGTATTCTTCATATAACCTGGGCACTCTCTTAACATATTACATCAAAGGACTAAGAATATGTCTCAACTCTATATAAAATACATTAAAAACCAGTGACATATATGTTAGGCAGCGTGGTAATAAATTTTTCCAGATATAACTTTCAAAAAACAAGAGAGAATCACATGATTTGCGATCATAGTATGCAATATTATGCTAAATAATTGCGAAATAAGTAAAAACAGAATAAGCTGCCTTTATAACTTATTTTCATCAAATGAATTAATTCTATTGAAATAATATCAAATTTTTATTATATACGTACATTAAAGGAAGCGAGACTTTATATTTAAAAATATGACATACTCGCAGTTTTTGTTTTATTTTCCGGTTATTAATTACAAAAAGGTTCTATATAAACTTTAGTATATTATAACTGTATCAATGCATGATAATGACTTGATAAATCAATAATAAAATTGACTTGGTTATATAACTTTACTTTACTTTACTTTACTTTATTATTCGGGTAAAGTAGATCTACTTTACTTTACCGAGTAAAGTAAAGTAAATACTTTACTTTACTTTACTTTATTATTCGGGTAAAGTGGATCTACTTTACTTTACCGAGTAAAGTAAAGTAAATACTTTACTTTACTTTACTTTATTATTCGGGTAAAGTGGATCTACTTTACTTTACCGAGTAAAGTAAAGTTAATACTTTACTTTACTGAGTAAAGTAAAGTAAATACTTTACTTTACCCAATAAAGTAAAGTGAAATGCTTTACTTTACTTTACTTTTTTCAAAGTATAGTAAAGATAAAGTGCCACCCCTAAGGTTAATCTTTTGGTTTTTCACAATTTAATTTTATTAAATTTCATTTATGCAGATATATTAAACCACCTGATGAGACTTTTAAATTAAGTCGAAACCGGTCGTAGCCTTGTGTTATTTGAAAATGAATCTTGAGTATTCTCGTCTTAAAATATCATGTATTTCAAGACTTTTTCGAAAAAAAATGGTTAAAAATCTGAAAAAGATTCCTAATGACCGGTCGGTCAAGAAAACTCGACCGTTACCGGTTCCATCTCTGCGTTATTCACCAGTGAGGATATACTACAGTAAGAAGATCCAGGATTAAATCTATTACTGATGTGAGGTATTATCTTGATACCCTACCAACTGAATATTCCTAGTAGGAAGTTAAGGTGTTTCAGTGTATCTACTTCAATACCCGACTGATTGGACACTCGATGATCAAGATAGTATTGAGATGATACACCTAACCATCTCAAATCATCCCAAGATTTTTCTCTTATACTTGTCTATGTTGTTGGAACTTCATAGAAAGGCTTAAATTATAATTGGGGAAAATCTCAATACCGTGTGCAGCTAATTATGACACCCCTCAAACAACGTTTACGGCAAGCAGAGAATTGAAGGAAATACTGAACGATGACCATTTAACTCCTTAACATTTCAACATTGTATTTTGCTAGGAACTTCTCTCGTAGTATTAATCCAAAACTAACTCTAGTATAAGGTGTTACTTCAATTAATGCGAATATTCAAACAATTTTGTATCAGTAGGGATGGTTCTGACACTTCCATACGTTTGTCTCGGTTTAATTTCAAATCTTAGACGTAAAATTCTGTCGCAAAAATCGCAGAATAAATCAACAGTGCCAAATAAAGAAACTCACTTTTAAGCACTTTATCAGTTGTGTTCAGAACTTACAGTTTTTCCGTTTTGTGTTTATGTGAATTTTCTTTCTCATAAAAAAATTTGTCGTCAATATAGTCATCGATAACTTCACCTTGCGTCAGATCTCCCGGGTTCTTTCCTTAATTGAAAATAAAATGGGACGGAAATAGTTAAGTATTTATGGTAAAATAAAAAATCATCAACATCAAAATAACAATTCTTTTTGTAATATTCAGCAACCTATATAGTAAGCGCATAGATGGGTGAGAGTGTGAGTAAGAGCGACGATGCAAGCAATAATATTGTCACATGTATTTTGTTAGTTATGTTTGGCTAATTATGTACGTTTTCGACAAGATGGGAATCAACGATATAAGTCATAGTGTCAACACTGTGTAGCATATATAATCATTAAAATACTGTTTTTTATTTCTATTTGAAGAATCACTATAGCAGCATTGAAACTGTTGATTTATTTGTCATCTAACTATCATCAACATCGACTTCCTAGAATCAATTTGTATAAAGTAATATTTTTACAAAGAATGTATTTCAGATGTATGCTGCCGTTTGGAATGTGTAAAAAACGAAAGACTATCCAAAATCATTATGAATATTTTGAGGAAGAGTGCGAAGAATTGGCCATGACAAGCACTCAACTGATAAAAAATGCGTTGTGCCAACAAAAGAGTATTCCAAATGAATTCAGAACTAGTTAAGTTTATAAATGTTTATTATATATAGGTATTAGTAAAGATTTGGAGATACGAAGGTTGATGATTTATTAAAAATAGATAGAAGCAAAAACTGAAGTACAATAGATTGCCGCTAATGAAGATACAGAAGAAAGGTAGTAATGAAAAAGAGTACATCAATGTTATAGTTCGTCTTCGTAGTTGCTCAATATCGCAGGTTTATAAGATTGGCAACGCAATGAATGATTTGTTTGGCAATTTGAATCGATCGTTGTCGGAAAACTGATGCCGTCAAACAATATAGATAGAATGCGATACCAAAATATAGACTGGACCAAATTAAGAGCATTGCTCTTACAAGTGTATGCGTATACGAATCGAGTGTCATCGCAAAAGTACGTGTGACAAGGTAAGTATGAAGAGGAATTTGAGTCACAACGAAAATACTAACATTGGCTACAGTCATCCAGACAAGAGCTCGGTCGAGAGCAGTTGTTCGTTGAAAATTAATTTTTTGTCGTTGAACACCATCCTGATTTGTGCCGGCAATAATCAGATTGACTGTATTGATGATACTACCTTGTTGGCCAACACGAAGACGGGACTGATGAATGTTTTTTAGCATACGAGTATTGGCAGCTGTCATAACGAAAATCGGTATGACTAGAGTAATCAAAGCTCTTGTGGGGAAAAATACATATTGAAGAAAAGCAGAATAGATTGGTGAACTATTCGTTACACAAGCTCTTGTTCGAGGATTTTGACCATTGAGTGGACAGAAAAAGAATGAAAGAAGAGAACAAAAGATAACGAGATAGACCATTGACAACTTGTAGATATTCTTTGGTGTACAGATCACTCGTGAACGCATGGGCATTTCCGATCGAAGAAATCGATCGAGTGCAATTGTCATGGCCAGATAACTACTCATTGCACGACTGACATTCAGGACGAAGAGATGAAGACGACATTGAAAAAACACATGAACATAAATATGAATACCATAAGTGTTTAAAAAATCGGTTGCTAATGTCCACAGATGAATGGTATTCGACACGATCATTAGAATAAAGAGTAGACCAGTGGAATTTTGTCGAAATTCACGATGAGAATAAAAAACAATCAACGCAAACAGATTCCCAAGAAAACCCAAACTATAACTAGAGAAAAGACAGATTCATATTTAGATAGAACTCGAGATGAAGGAAAAAAATCGAAGAGAATATCTTACACGATTCCTGCAGCAATTGTTTCAAACCAGAGAAGTGCCACAAGTGGTGAACGTACGTTAAAAACAGAAGCAACCGTTGTTATCACCATCGTCGTCGTGGTTGTGTCGTGATTAAAACTGACTGTTGTTTGATTGATTTGTACGGCCGTTACATTCGACATTGTTGAAGTGTGATCAAAAAACTATCTTCCTCGTTTTAATAAGAAAACAGAAGAATAAGCGAAGCTTGACGATGAAGAATATACTAGCGTGACAATTAAGATAGAAACTCATATTGAGAAAGAAAAAAGTACAAAAGGAAAAGATCAGCATGTGACAGGTACGCAGAATGACAAACTACTCATTATGAATAATGAGGACTGCAATTAAAGTAACTTCGCATCATGCAAAACTTTCCAATTTAGATTTAAAATAGCTCATCGGATGATAGAATCGTTCAAAACAGCATTATTGATGTAATGAGAATGTTCTGTGAGGACAAAGATAGACGAACGTCTTATTAGTTGAATATCAAAGAAGACTCTTTTGCATAAATAAGTTATCGAAAAGTAAAAAAATACATTGATCGATTTTTACAGTATATCAGATTAGAACAAAAAGATATGCTTTGCTCACTCTTCTCCTCCACTATCTAGTGATAAGGCGTATATATTGAATTTTTTTCGGTTCTCTTTCTTACAGTACTAACGCGTCAATGGAAGGAACCTAAAGAAGCAGTTGTAAATCTTAATGATTTAATTAATATGGTCCAAAAATTTCAAAATAATTTACAAAAAACATATGACAATACATTAGATATACAAAATGAAAAAGAGATTAATGAACATACCAACTTGGATGTTGATGAAAGAACTCTTAACAATCAAACTAAAAATAAAAGAACACGTAATTTAATGAACAACAGTTCAAATTTTGCTCATAGTACAAAAAATGCAAGAACTCGTGTTGTTTTTGAAAATAATTATCAATATCACGATAACAACAATAGAGCATTAATAATTCGAAATAGTAATCAATAACGTTGAAATGAGATAAATATGAATAAAGAAACTAACAACAACCATAAAAATCAATATAATAATACAAGTAATACGTCAACAATTTTTAATCATTAAGATATCAATGAACAATCGATTTCTTATTCTGTCAATTCACATCTTCCACTAATTGTATTGAAATGTCAACCGGATTTAAAATCAAAAGAAACAGCTACTAAATTAGTAGGATCATCTATCAATTTCATTAACAACGACTTTCGAAAGCAATATCCAAAACATACAAGATCAATTGGGTTTGGTCATTGGTAGCAAGATACCGATAGTGCACGTTTACTTGGTGTAGTTAAAGATATTGATTTATTTGAATACTTATGTGATAGAAAAAGGTATCCAACAAAGTTAGAAAAATATTTCAATTACACCTGATCCACCGAAACGTCTACCACATCAATGCACTGTCGTTATTAAATTTGTAAATAATAACATTGACATCAGTGAATTACGTGGTGAACTTAAAGTACGTTATAAATCTATTTTTACTGTTCAAAATATGTTAGGTGGTACGAGAACAAACAGTCGACATGTACGAGCAGATTTCGGCAATAGGAAAGATTATGATTCTATACTCAATAGTGGTGGTATAGGTATACACGATCAGCTTTTTTTTGCACAAAATGCAATGTACCTGGTCATACAATAAAAACAATGTTTATCTCCAATTGAAAAATGCAGACGCTGTGGTAGTAACAGAAATGATGGTGATGACCACATATCGTGTCAAATTAAATATCAGCATTGTTCAAATGATTATCGCTGTCCATCGCTTCTTGATTTTCGTCGTCGAATAGTATCTGAACTTCGTCAAAAGCCATATTGTCTATCAGCCCAATTGCAATTCTTTATTCCTGCTGATTGCAGACCCATCGGCAATTTTACTAGAGTCCTATTGAATTCAACATTGAAAGCAAATGAAGAAAATTACTTTTCAAATGGAAATAAAAGATCAACTACAAATGCATGGCAAAATCGTCCTGCTACCCCTGTTGGTTCAAAATTAATGCAACGAATGGTGGACAAACAATCAATAATAGAAGGTAAAACTTCAGATATATCAAAAGAAATTAATGAACTAAAACAAAAGTATCTTGAGCAACAACAAAAGATAGAACAACGTTTTCAAGAACAAATTGAAAACATACAAAATGGTTGGCTTGCAATTCAAAGTTAAGTCGCAACACAAAATGAAATGATTTCAACAACATGCAATCTAGTCGATGATACCCTTTTTGATTCATGTCAAATTCTTATGAATACAATGATAAATATGATAAATGAAACAAAAATTATAATGAAAAACCAAGCAGAAAAGAAAAAAACTTGAATTAATGGATAATCATCTGTGACTAACATTAACAAAATTAAATGATAAAAAACAACCTTATTATCGATTTCGACAATAACTTACGTCATTAACAATTCAACAATATAAAACTACTATTAGAATTATGAATTCGTTATTTTCATTAAATAATGTATAATCAGAATTTCAAATATGCGCCGGCAACAAATGACCTGAATTTAAGTGAAAATTTTTATGGTACTTCTTTAGAGAAAAAAGAACTTGCATCTAGACAGATGAGTGAAGTAGAAGAATATGAATATCGAACTTGTGTACTTTTTGAAAGAAGCAACAATTCATGTCATCTTCTTCTAAGAATCTTCTGTTTCTTTTATACAACAGTGAATGTCTAAGTACTCATCAAACTGATCTCGATCTCTTATTGTCTTCTTATCATTCTCAAGTAGTAATTCTTATAGGTCTTGGATCCTTAATAAGAAAACTGCCATCAGTACCAAATTATTATTGGTTGAGTCAGAAAAGTAATTTTTCCGACTGAATTAGGAAATTTTTCTGTATGAATCATGCACGGTGGCACAATATTTAGTTACTACACAAGAACCAGCCGATGCTACTCTTTCTCTCATAAATCAGAGAGTGACATCGATATCAGGTAAGCAGCAGATTTTACCAGCAGATATGGGAAAGAAACTGGCTTTTATCTAACATTACAACATGATCCATCAACTGTCGTTGATTTTCGTATTCATACAGCCAATGATTATAGTGAACGAAATTCGCTAACAGTTACATTAGAAGGATGCAATAAAACAGGTGTAAGTCTCATTTTTGGCAGCAATTGGCATCTCATTTACACTGGTTTCAATGATCTTGATGTTGATCCAGATAGAAAAGCATGGGCAGTTCATCAACAGTTCTTCAGTTTAATACCATTTACAAGTTATCGATTTCTTTCGACGAGCAAGCATGTGTAGGTAAATTATATTCAATATTCTGAAGTTCAGTTCCATGGAATTTAATCGATGATTTTCTGATCAAACTGTTAACACGAGATAGAAACGCTCTTTTTCTGTATACTATCTCTCTATCATATGTAATCATCCACTCAATGTCGTGTGTCTGCTTAAAAATGAAAAATCCTATATGCTTTTTCGAATCAAATGTCATTTTCATTCAATCTTTTAAAATGGGTTTATAATTCATTATACAAATTGATTTTCTATCGATGATTATTATGCAGGGTAACGTCATGACAACATCTCTATAAAGGTAGTACATGCACGACTGACAATATCGAGAAACTAAGTTTTTTGTGCACTTTATGTCAAATAATTACATGGACATACATATATTGCTGTTTTTTAGTTTGTTTAAAATTATAAATTTGATCATAATTTCTCATCTATATAAATAGCACAATAAAAATCGATGGAAAAAAAACGATCTTTCTACACATCATATGCAGGTTTCATAGTGACTCATTTCAATGATCTATGAAAATAAGGGAAATGGATCGAAGAGTTGATGCAACAAAATGAGAATCTTTGTGGACTTTGGAAAATCTTTGGAAAACGTAAAATGAAAAGTTCACCAAATCGTCCACAAAACAAAATAGGGAGTGTTTCACAATTTAAAGACAATTTTCTTTTTTTGAAATAAAAACTTATTTTTTCAATTTCTTGTTTTTGTGTCATCTAAATATGTTTTCATAAAATGTTTTAAACAGTGTGCTCGAACGATGTTTCTGTGAAAGTGCAATTAAAATGATCGATTGTGTTTAAGAAGAACTTTGTTCTTTTCTTAGTTTTACAAAATAAACCAATTGAAGCGAAAGATTATTCTTCAAAATGTTTTTGGGATAATTCCAATACAGCTATATTTGCTTCAATTTGTTTGACATCCCCATGCTCTGCTCCATAGTTAGCTCGGTAAATCGAGAGACTTTCATTGTAATAACGCATTGCTTCGGAGAAATTCTTCATATTTTGATAGCATGAAGCAATACTTTTGAAAACAGCAGCAATTTCGATATGATTACAAGAGAATACTTGACGTTTGTAATCGAGTGCTTTAACATAATGTTGTAAGGCTTCTTCATAAGACTGAATATTATTGTATATACAAGCTGTATCTGTCAAACATTGACCAATAATTTCATAATCAATTGGAGTACAATGTTGAAGAATAGATTCTATAATGTGTAATGCTTCATCTGGATTGCTTTCTTTTTTCATTTTAGCAATAATCATTCGTATTCGAATAACAGAAACATGATTTTCACCGAATCTCTCTTTCTGAATAATAAGTTTCTCTTCACATAATTCTAATCCATTATTAATCTTAAGTAATTGTTTATAAGTATCAGTGATAGATTCAAGAGTGAGAGTTAGTGTTGGATGATCGAGAGAAACATATTTTTCTTCCATTTCTAGTTTTTGTTGATAAAAATCAAGTGCAGTAACAAAATCATCTTTCTTCTTATATATATCTCCGATATGACCCAAACATCGAGTAATATGATAATGGTAATGAATTAGAACATCTTGAAACACGTTCCGAGCGAGTAACAGATAATGCAGAGCGATGTCAAAATTATTCTTATTTGCTTCAATTAAACCAATATTTTTCATGACAACTCCTATAACTATCCGATGACTGGCAGATGTTTATTCAATGATTCTCAAAGCATAGAACAAATACTTGGAAGCTTGGCTAAAGTTTTGTTTTATTCGATATATGTGAGCCATATTGTTCAATGAATGCGCGATGTGTAAATAATTCAATGGCCGTCGTCCAAGACGAATCTTAAATGCTTTTTTTATAGTACTTCAACGCCAAATTCCATTCATTTCTTTCATCATATATAATTTCCAAATGATTGTAAACATGATCGACATCAGGTGAACGTAATTTAAGTAACGTTCGGAAGTATATTTCCGCTCGATTCAGTTGACCAAATTCAAATATTTGAAGACGACCGAAATAAATTAGTGGTGTATAGTCTCCCATTTGTTGATTAGTCATTGCAATATACTCTCCAAATTTATCGCCGCCATCATCGGTAGCAATTAATTCCACTTCACATAAATTGTTTGTTTCATCACCATCCACTTTATTTATTCGGAAACATGAGTTGAGATTGAAAAGAATTTCTTCTTCTTCACCTCTGTTATTAGTGGCATTTTCAATGTCAGCAAAAGTAACTGTCTTCAGTGATGGATCAGCCTTAATATGAAATAATACTGCTACAAAATTACTGTTCGGATCCGTTGTTCCAGCAAATGCCAGTGAAACATCACGGTTTTTCGAAGTTGAGAAGAATCCATTGATTGAAATAATCGAATTAATATTGTTTTTTAATTTGTTAAATTCTTCTTTTGGAATCCGTGTCCCACGATATAATGTGAGAATCTCATCCTTTTTCATTTGTTGGCTGCCATTTTCAATAGCTGTACATAGATCAGTAATATAAAATGCAAAAGCATGAAGTAATTCAATATCTTCTGTTCGAAGGGCTCTATTTAATAATTGATGTAGAAAATTGGCCTCTGTATATCGTTGAATGGCTTGACTAGGATTATAAGTTCTGGCAAATTTCTCGATATTCTTCAACTGAGCTGGATTATCTGCATAGTAACGTCGACATAAATCGATCATTTTTTCCATTGACTGTTGATTTCGAGGAATTTTTTTAAGAACATAAATTAACATCTGACGCCAAATAAAAGAAGTAGATTCTACTGACAGATTTTTCATTGTTTTTTGTTTTTGATTAAATAGATGAAATGCTACTGGATCATTTTCAATCAAATTTGTTGTCTTTCGAATCGGTTTTTTCTTTAAAACTTTTTGGCACGTGCAAGTTCTCAGCCATATAATGATCGACGTTAATAACTGTGTGAAAATTTTCATATTTGTTTGAATTGATCGGGATCTCAAATGTATACTAAACAATCAGTTTTATTCTTGTCAGAATGTTAGAAGAGTTAAAACTATAAAAAAATACAACTCTCGTTTACCTACCATGATTTTTCTACTAAAATAAAATGTTAATCGTCAAAATAATGATTGTGTGATGATATTATACCGTTTTTCCTACAATTTTCCCATTTTTTTGGAAAAAAAGCTTTTTACGTAAGAAAAAAATATCGGTCAGATATTTCCATAAAGTTCATCGATGCATTTTTTTTCCTTATTATCGCGATGTCAAGGTGTCTGCTTACTTTTTACGAAAAGATTGTGAAATTACGTGAATCTAATAAGTGATACAAAAGTCTTTGAAAAAACGTCAAACTCTCTTAGATTATAATGTCAACTTCTAAACCTATAAAAATTTTTTTCTTTTGTTAGGAAGACCAATCTTTGAGCTAGAAATTTTCTACAAAACAAATATTTCTAGAACGCATTTAAGACGGAGAATAACTGAAAAACAAACACTTCTGAAAACTATGCTCACAACATCATTTTCTGTTTTCTTTTAGACTTCTCTGCCTCGCGAGAAAGATGAGAAAAACACTTTCACTAATGGCTTTTGTAGAAAGAAAAATATTTTTTCTAATGGTTTGTTGAAAGTCAAAATGACTCCTTGCTTCAAAAGCAAGGAATATCGTTTTTTTGTAAGAGACTGAGAAATTTAATCGTTTTACAACGACAAGAAATATTTATTTCAAAGCGCATTTGCCTTAGTCAAAATTCTACAATTAGATGCATTTCACTCAAATAATGCGAAAATAATTCAGTTTCATAAATAATTTGTGAAGATGATGACTCATATTTTTCTAAACTAATAACTCTTGAAAAAAGTTCAATTTCAAAAAAATTTATCTTTCGAACTTTTTTGACCAAACAGTCAAGAATGGATTTAAAAAATCTTTTCCGAAGCTGCTGTTGACAGAACTCATGATGCGCTACATGTTGCTGTATTTTGAGAGATTTTTCAAGTTGCAAAAACGTTGATAGCATATTTGTTAAAGATGTTCGTCTTTTGGCATTTTCTTCGTCTTAAATATGTTCTAGAAAAATTTATTTCATGCAAAAATTCTAGTTCAGACATGAGTCTTTCTAACAAAACAGATTCGTTAGCTTAAAAGTTAGCATTGCGATTGTAGAGAATTTGACATTTCCTTAAGCTGCATTAGCAACAACAATATCCAAGAAATGATCGTGGTAATTACTACCAGTAACAATTGAATGTGATTGGAAATCATATTGAAATAAACTCAGTTTAATTAATGATATTCAATTTGATTGACTTAGGGATGCACCAGTCCCAGTAACTGGGTACCCCAGTTAACTGGGTCCCAGTGTCACTGGGTATTTATTTTCGCCGAATACATTTTTAACTGATCTATGATGTATAGAATCATCAGTACTTTATGTTGTGCTAGGTATTCATCAGCCCAGTTAACTGGGTATATATAGGATATATGAAAATGTTTTTTCCAGGTATTAAAGATCCTAGAATTAGATAATCTTAATATACTAATAAAAAGAAGACGATGGATAATGTTATAGGCCACAGATCAAATAAATACATACCCAGTTAACTGGGGTACTCAGTGTCACTGGGTACCCAGTTAACTAGGCTGATGGATACTTAGTACAATAGAAAGTACTGGCGATTCTATACATCAGAGATCAGTTAAAAACGTATTTGGCAAAAATAAATACCCAGTTAACTGGGACCCAGTTACCAGTTATTAACTGTCACTGGTGCATCCCTAGATTGACTTAGTTGATCTGAAAAAGTTCGTTCTATTGAGTAGAGTTTTGTATTAATATCAACATACGGTTGCAATTCTATTTATCATCATTAGAATTGCACAGAGAATAAAAACGCAAACACTCGCATATTTTCATATTCGGCTTCACCTCCCATTTTATCAGATAAGTTTACAATGATTCTAATTATCATCATACTCCATATATCAATCGTTTGCCTGCCAGTACTTCATTCCATGAAAACAAATTTCTATAGCCCATTTTCTGTCGTCTATTAATTAGATAATTATTATCAGTGTTTTATTCATTCATCAAAAATGCATATCAACGACTCAATGGACATATACATGAAGAATATCTTCTACTTATCTTTGCTCCAAACAAAAAACGCATGCAAAATAATAATGAATATACTTTTGAAAGTTCCTATCTGGATCAAATCGAATCGAGTAATCACCATTTCATTTATCATTCACAGTGAAAACGTCATCGAAAAAAAATTTTCAATACAATTCATTAAGCTTAGCAATTATTTATCGAACAGAAATTCTTTTGCTGCATTTCGATATCAGTTGAAGTCAATAAAAATGATAATTATTATAGAAACATTGTTTCTTTTTCTTTTCATTTAAAGAAAACATCTGTCTGTCTAAATTCAAGTAACTATGAACAGTTTATATTCAAATGTAACCATTGTTTTTCCAATTATCTTTCAACCGACAAACTACTTGTGATAATGTTTTTTGGATAGCTTTTTCAAAAGAAAATAACCTCTTCTAACTTTAATTATTTTTATAAAAAAAATCTTGACTTTTCCTGATATTATAATTGTCCAAAACTTGACACTGTTTATATAATGAGTCGTTTTTCTTATCATTCTTTAGAAGCAGAAAAAAACGCTCGAAGCGAATAGCAACTATCAGCAAGAAGATGTCAATACGTAAAGAAATGTTCAATCATCATAGCATCTTCTTTGTTTTTGATTCGACTATAATTTCTCAAATGAATAGAAAAGAGTTCTAGTATTTAGATCAATCAAATACAACGAAGATCCACACAAAAATTGCTTTTCAAGGCTTAGTATCCATGACGGCACCGGAAAAGTATGCATCAAATGATATAAAAAATTCATTTTTGAAATATATGACTAATGATTTGAAGGAAAACTATTTCGCAGAAAAGAGTTCTGCTTTTTATTTTGGCAAGTATTATTAATGTAGGCATCCTAGCTACAACCATTACTGTACTCACTATACCGACCAGTGGTCAATCACTAACATTATCAAATGGAGAAGACATAACAACATCACGAAATGGTATGCACATCAGTGAAGAGGGTCCATCTTGATCGGAAGAATATATATTTCGTGTATGATCTATTTTCTTACCTTATAGTGATCAATGCATATTCGTCAACTTAGTCACGTGCTGCTAAAACCAAATCTTCGTTAAGAACTACGCCAATGTCTTCAACTCTGATGCATCCAAATATTCTGATCGGTACACTAATACAAGTAACAGTTATGATCGAACCGATTCTAATTGTGTGTAATATTATGAAGACATTCAAGTAACCATCCCTATCTCGGGTAGTTACAGTTTCTGAAGTGTCAGTACTTACGATATGTATGGTTATTTATACGTTAATAATTTCGATCTGTTCAATGTGTCCGACAATCTTCTTCAAGAAGATGATGATAGTGCTGGTTCATGCCAGTTTTTAATTCAATATGTACTTCATTTTTTATTCAGTGCTTTAGAAATGATTTTTCAATAAACTGTCCTATAGTGATTTTAGAGCTCTAAACTACTTCAGAAAAATAATTTGCCTCGATAGATTTATCACAAGTTGAAGATTATGTAACTTATTTATGATCTTAGGATCATTCGAATAGTTACGAAGTCAAAGCTACTTGATGAGACCCTTTCACAAGGTCAAAACGCATCTTAGCCTGCTAGACTCAATCTTACTTCTTAACATCTTACATTTTCGGAAAAATGCTGCTTTCTGATTGGTTTGACAAATACAAAAAAATTTTTATATTTGCAGAACCCTTTCTTTTAGAAAAGGGAAAAAAAGAAAGATAAATTAAAGTAAATAGTCTGGCATCTTTCGTGTAACACGTGATTTGCCTTGTCCTGGTGCTGGATCGAATTGAAGAAATGAATATGTCAATGAATCATCAAGCTCCATTATTGCTGCTTGATTTCCACAACGACGACAATAATTTGGAGCTGAGAAGATTGTTACAACATTTTTATCATGACACCATCGATAACCTAAAATCATATTTACAGATCTGGAGAAAAAAACAATAATTTTACTCTCACCGTCCATTACAAGTTGATGTGCACGAGAAATGAATTGAAGACCATTCGTATGATTGAATGTTTCGGAAATATCTTGTCCAAATGTATAAATAGGATCGAAATATGTAGTACCCCAACCAATCCGTTCTGCTGGATCTGACCTAAGAAAAAAATAATAGAAACTCATTTGTCTATTTTAAACTTACCAAAGTAAATCAAGCATAGGTCCATCATGTGGAAGGTCTTGAAATCGATTTAAAGCTCGGATATTATCTAATGTATAAATGCTTGGACTAAGACCACCATGCAAACAAAATATTTGATTATCAATAATTGCTGTTAATGGAAGATAATCAAATAAATCAGTAAAATATTTCCAAACATTAGCATTTCCATATTTTCTAAGACATTCATCATAAAATCCATAGACTTGGGTAATTTGTCGAGATTCATGGTTTCCACGAAGAATTGTTATTCGATCTTTATATCGAACCTTCAATGCAACAAGTAATGTGACTGATTCAACTGAATAATATCCACGATTAACATAATCACCCATAAATAAATAATTTTTATCTGGCACATCACCACTTATTTTAAATAATTCCATCAAATCATGAAATTGGCCCTAAAAGAAAAAAATAATGAAAAGTAGAAAATAGTAAGAAGATTGTTCTTACATGTATATCACCACAAACTGTCACTGGACAGTGAACTTCATGAACATTAGATTCTTCTGAAAGAATATCTTTAGCCCGATCACAAAGAAGTTTAACATGATCCTCTTGTAATCGTTTACATTGTTTTAATTGTTCAATCCATAAATCAAGTTCTTTAGAAGAATCTTTTTTGTCGTCTGTCATTTTGTTTAATTTATTTAAAGTTTATCTAAAGTCAACATTGATGTTTTTATGTTTGTAAAGCCAATTATGAACAAGAATAACTATAGGATGCCCCATAAATAACATGACGATAAAAAATTTATATATCGCCGCCAGATTTCAACCCAAACGAGCTGAAACTTTTACCCGTAATAGAGGCTTACTTACAGATTTTTTAGATAAGTGAAACATTAATAAATACAATGTTTAGTTAGTCAGACACATGTATCGATTTGAATATTCAATCAATATATTAAGATTATAGTGTAAGGAAATCGATAACAATTCTCCAAATTGAGAGATGATAAGAACACTAATGAATAATTTTTTTTTCATACAAGATGGCGCATCAGTGCATTATGCTTCTGATATTTGAGAATGATTTGATGAAAACTTATCCAATCTTAAACAAGAAATCATTTCAGCCTTTTCAACAATAGATTCTGATCTGTACAAGAAAGTTTGTAAGTCAGTGCTAAAAAAACTACAAAGATGCATTGATGCTAATGGACATCAATTCAAACATTTGAATTAAGTTCCTGTATAGTTTTAGTTTGGATTCATTTTCATCCACAAAATAAACTGTCTTTCGATTTTCTTATGTCACTCTCTGAAAAAAAAGTCCTAGAAATGCGCATGGATCATTCTGTACCCTTTTTTTCTGAGTCGATCACAAGTGAGAAATTCTTATTAATGTTGATCTTACTAACTAAACATTTTATTCATTGATGTTTCACTTATGAAAAAACCTTTAAGCTTGTTTGGTCGACATTTGATGAAGATATATAAATTTCCTATCGTCATGTTATTTATGCGGCACCCTGTAACGAAAAGAAACTATCGAACAACTTATATATATCCACTAAATCAGGCAGAATAGGACATTTACCGCTTTCTTTTGACTTTGATTTTCTACAAGGATGTTCTTTCTGAATAAATTCATTCATGATAGATATGTAAAATGTTGGCGCTTTTAACTACTAATTAATTAATTGCGAGGTAATTAATGAATGTCTCTTTAACCATAAGAGAAAAATACCAAAAACAATTTAGGATAGACGCTACGATACGAGCCACTTCTATGATAAAATTTTCAGTAAGATCAGACCTCAAAAATTTTCCTTAGAAAAATAGGCTTTCTAGAGAGTCCATCAAATCCCAAAACAAAAAACGCTTGTCTTATAATTATCTAAAGGTTCTGAGGAAAAATTTGTACCTTTTCGAACTAGTCTTATACTTCTCATTCGGTTATAAGTCCAATTTTCCTTCTGTATACTCATACTCCGTCACGCCAATAACGAAAAGAAAATCCAATTTTTTAAAAGATCTGTAAATATTCTGAAAAAAAATTTTGATTAATGATTTTACAACCTTTTGAGTTGTCTACAAACTGTACTATTTAGTTTCCAAAAACACTGTTCTTAATCTCGAGCTTTTTAAAACTAAACTGCAAAAAAGTGAAAATCGATCTCCTTTTTTAAGTCATGTCGCTAACACTAGTGTTTTAATAATAACTTCTCTCAGCAACGATCTCTAAAGTAACTTAATACACATATAATATATTAAAATTAGCTATAGAAAAGTTCACTAGCCTGAGATATACATGTTTCAATTTTGCAAAATCACATCGTTCACAAATGATTTTGTCCATATATATTTAATAAGTGTTGTCTTGAGTCATGAAGAAAAGAAGAGTAGAATGTGCAAATAAACAACAATCTTAACGAATGAACAAGACGTATTATTATTTTTCTAAATTAATAGTGTTCTTTCATTAGTTAGTTATCTTAGTCTTCAATAAAATATATCATACAAAACTAAAGTCAATTTATAGATTCTATTTACCAAAGTATTAAGATTGTTTAATCTCATCAGAAGATGTCGTTAATTTCTATATTATTTTATATATTTAAACTTACTAAAAACTAAATGAAAAGAAAAAGACTTTTCAAAATATTTCTAAATTTTCAATTGAAAGAAAATAATAAACAATCTTACCATAGTAGCATGTGCAACGTTATTGAGTTATGGCTACTTAAACCTAACCGCTGTGTAATTT
The DNA here is from genome assembly GCA_022393335.1 of Macrotrachela quadricornifera. NCBI lineage: Eukaryota > Metazoa > Rotifera > Eurotatoria > Philodinida > Philodinidae > Macrotrachela > Macrotrachela quadricornifera. The sequence goes on along the minus strand of JAJEKB010021144.1, from coordinate 963,331 downwards.
TAACAAATCATTTACATTTGAGTCATTTTTAATTTTCTCTTCTTTGAATTTATTTTAAAGATTAAAAATACAATACAATAACTTTGTGACGTTTCGTATCCCGATGAAATGCTTCGTCAGACATAAACATAAACATAAACATGAACTGACATTATATATATAAAAACTTATATACAATTGACTAGATTGAAAATGAATCCTTTTCTGTATCACTATCAATAACTCACAAAATAGTCAGGCTGTTTTCTTATTGTTTTATTTTCAATTGTATATACAGTAAAACCTCCTATAGTGAACACCTCTATATAGTGAACACCTCTCGTCTGAACGTATAATCTGAACCGCCCGATCGAGTTTTGCTGTAAATAGACCTCTATATAGTGAACACCTCCCAACTCTGAACAGTGAACACTCTTTTTTGGTCCCAATAGTAAAAAAACCTCTATATAGTGAACATATGTACAAGAAGGTATGCGCTTTAGAAGATAAAAATCGAGGACAAATATTGTACACTTCGAAGCAATGACCGCTAAATTTATTGACGATCTGCTTATTATTGAAAATATGGTCGCATGCATAAAATAAAGGACTAATGATAATCAAAAGTTCATCTCTAATTGATATGTCGCATGTGTAGAACAAAAAGAACAATAAGAATAAATAGGCAATAACGAATTGGACGTCTGTATCTGTAAGAATATCGCTCCTTCCTATTTACACTTGTAAGATGGCAGCAAGACGCGATTTAACACTTGCTGAAAAAGTAGAGTTGATTCGTAAAAACGAACAAAATGTACCGTACCGTAAGTTGACTGATGAGTACAAGATCTCGATCGGAAGTGTTGCAAATATTGTTAAGCGCAAAGTTGAGTACATAGAGAATTATGAACATAAATATATGTCATAAATTGAAGAAATGATTTTTTTTATTCTATGCACTAAGTAATCAGAGGAAATTCTAACAAAAAACGTGCGTACTCATCAACATGTATCACTCATCATACACAGTATACATGTAATAGTTTATTCACTATGACACCTCTATATAGTGAACACCTCCTATAGTGAACATGTTTTAACCAGTCCCATTAGTGTTCACTTTAGAGAGGTTTTACTGTAAGTTTATAAATGTAATATCAGTTTATCTTTATGTCTGACGAAGTATTTCATCGGGATACGAAATGTGACAAAGTTATTGTATTGTATTTTTAATGATTAAAATAAATTCAAAGAAGAGAAAATTAAAAATGAATCAAATTAATTCAACTTTCTTAAATAGACAACAATTCAAAAACTTCTATGAAGAGAGAACCTATATCATCGCACAAAATTTGGAGAGACTCTACAAGAAGAAAACTAAAGATGAACAGCATGTTGACTTTCTTCAATTATGCAAAAACCACAATCTTACACTAAATGGATTAACAGTAAAATACACTACACGCATTACCAAAAATCAAGAGTAATTAAGAAAAATATTTATTCAAGTTAAAAATAACATGCTACAAATTAAAAAACAAGATTTAGAATATATTAATATTGAAACTGATACTGCAAACAAAAATATTAAATAATTATTTACAAACATCACAACCAACAAAACAATATGAAGAAGATTTAGTGTGGTTGAACAAATATGATAAAAATCTCGAAACTAAATTAATTATAAAACATAATAAAAATTACAAGAACTTAAATAAAAACAAGCGCATGCAGTGGGAAACGTATCCGTGCAGAATGCAACCGATTCAACCAATGTCATTAATATGTAAAAAACTACAATAATTCACCAACACCTCAAAATTCTATCCAAAGGTTTAAAATTTGTTCCTACACCCAAATCAATTAATACAATAGCAGCAATTGTGAATTGTGAAAGAACATTAGTTTTTACACCAAAACTAATTGAAGATGCACCAATATCAGCATTCATTCAAACATGAAAGAAACCTCAAAAATATAATTTAAATAAAGAAGAAATGAAATTATTAAATGAAATTAGATGAATTGATGATATTGTTACAAGTAACGTTCGTCAAAGGTGACTTCCTTAACCCTCAACTAAATCCATTCAATCTATTTCGAGAATCATTAATAGATAAATGGTCAACAAATATGCCGCTATAACCACCTCAGTTTGAACGAATTTTATGATTTATAAAACCAAAACTATCGATCTCAAAATTGGAAAAATACCAAGCACCCACGATTTTCTTGTCATAGATAACATCTTCTGACTTTTATATAGCATTGATAGAATACTGACATGAGCCGCCTATTCTATAGTTCAACCGCAGTTTATAACGAAAAACTGAGACAAAACGTAACGTTTCCATTGATTTCAGCTAAATTACTTTAGTGCGATCTTGTACTCTGAGCACACACACGCACAGAGTTATGTTTTTCATATGAGTTCTCCTCTCAGTCAAGGAAACAGGAATAAAACATTTCACTCCAACTTTTTATTGGGATTTTCGGTAGCATTTATACATTTTAACCTCCTAATATATGAAAAAAAGACATTCTATTCGGAATTAAGTGAACTGGAATATTGTATTATGATAAAGCTTTTAAATCAACGACTAGCCGCTTGTATATTTAATGCCACTATATCGACTAATATTAATCCAGCTTTGAAGTTAATGGATGCATCTCGTTTAAATTCTTCTCAAAAAGCTGGTAAATATCTGTTAATACGTTCGTTAAGAAAAAATTAAAAAAAGGAGAACTATTTAAGAATCGCTACAAATAGAGTACAAGACACATTGTAGTCTATGTTAGAATATAATTTTACGGTTGATATCTATGAAGACTCAACAACAGAACTTCAAACAGTCGCTTCATTATCTACATATTTTTGTATAAATCTCACCCAAAGATATGACATCTAGTAATCAACAAAGAAAACTGTTTGTATTAGAATTAATACTGAGCATAGATTCACGACCCTCAAATATCTATGATTCAAGGTTAAAACAACAAATAGTTCATCAAAAAAAACTAAGCAACAGATTGCAAACATTTTTACTGACTTCGAATTCACTTTTTTCGTCCTCCATAACGATCAGTCAAGTTTTATTAGAAACAATGACTTATTAATTTATCATTATTCAATACCTGCCAACATCGAAAAACTAACTCCAGATTTCGATTCCTCATAGTTAATTGTCTCTAATGGAGTTTTACTGAAGACAGTTTATATTATCTACTATTAATTATTGGCCAAACCAGCTCAGTTTTCATTTATTGATCTTCGACCATCGTGGATCAAACTTCTTTGGAAAAAGAAAGTAAAACTAATTACTAATTGTTTGGTAACTTATTATTAACCACAAATTCGACTTCAGATGAGAATCCTTTCCCCACCATTACCATTCATATAGTTTTCAACTAAAATATTACAAGCTTTTGATATTAATCTAGCTGGCAATGTTTTCAGATTGGCTTAGAGACAGAAAGACACAGACACACTTTAGAAGGAAGCATACCTGTATAACTACAAACTTATTTAATTTTATATGATCTTTCCTCCAATCTCGAAACAAATCGTTATTTCGTAAAAAAGCCTTTCTTTTACCAAAAAAAAACATTATTCGAAAATTTTGTAAAACTAATGACACTATTTGATTTCTCGACCCCAAGACCCTTTGGTCAAACTCTATCAAAAATCATTATTTTCCTTTAAAAAAGACTCTTTCATTTAATTCTCCGATCCTAAAAACTTTTGGTCAAACTTTATAGGAGATAGATGTAGAAAAAATGAGTGGATTGTTAATCAGTTAGACGATGTTTTTTTTTCGTATGATCCTTCTTTCAGTGAAAGGAATTATCATTAAAATCCTGCTTTATTCTTTGTTCTTTATAATAGTATTGTTAGATTCCGTGTTTCTTTATTTGATATAAGAGAACCTAAACGTGCATAACAAGAAAACCAATAAGTGAACGAGTGCAAAAAAGAAAAAAAACAAAAAGAAAAGAAACAACACATATATCAGACGAGAAGAAGAGAAGGAAAAATTAATCACAACACAATAGATGTAAAATAACTATATAAAACAATATATAAATAACGAAGGATTGTCATTTATATCATAATGTAGATTGTGGTTCCTGACAAACATATAATAAAAATAAAGTAATATTCATTTATTTATCTAATGGTTTTAGATATGAGTAAGAAACATAACGTAATTCAAAACAATATTCTTCGATATTAATGATGTGACTCTCATGTTTGTTCTTAAGATTAAATAAAATTTCATCTCGTCGAATATTTTGACGTTTACGTAAACGTGTTTGATGATTTTGAAATTCTTCTTGCTTGATTGTGATAGTAGCTGCTATATCTCAATTTTGAATGGATATTATTTATAATCATATACTAAATTTTGATAAAATTCGACTAAAATTATTAATTATACAAAAAAGAAATTATTTAAATATACGAACATAAAATGAATGAAAAGTAATCATAGAAGTATAATTCATAAAAAACTCATAGGTAAAAGAGAACTATATAAATAAATAAAGAAAGTCTTATATATACTTTTTTAATTGCCGATGGGTTCCTTTGAGATGATTGTTGGTACGTGGTCGAATACCGAGATAACTGTAATGATTTCAAGAAGCAATTGGAAATTTTTTACTATTAATATACATTCGTCGCAAATATGAAATAAATGGCTTAAATGATAAATGTTCTCAACAAAATGCTTTACTTATAATTTCAAACCGTTCTCGAACAAGATTAGTTGTAACCATTGGTAAACTAATTAAATGTACAATATGCTTTTGTATATTTTTTCACGTGCTTCAATTATTAAGTCTGAATAAAAAATATATAGCATATGCACAATAGAGAGAATTAAGTGTTCATGAATGGCACTATTTACTTAGTTTGTTCATTTTTCTCCAGATAGCTTGAGCAAAATGAAAATGACAATAAGAAATAGCCGTATTATTAAAAATTATTTTTGAAGCTTTTGAAGCAGCAATGTCAAAATCAATTATATGATTTGATGGTGCTATATTGATGCCGAATGCTTTTGCTGCATCCTTTAATGATTGAAATAAAATAAGTTATATTTGTAGGTCTTTTTTTTCTGTTGCTGAATAACATACTGGTTTCATATGTAATTAAATAATCCAGCGGCAATGAGCTTTATACAAAGTTGTTTTACTTTAATGGAGACGTTGTAGAAAATTAGTATTATTTTGTCTTTGAATCTTGAACAAATAAAAATTGGATTTTTAGATCATTTTTTTAAAATTTATAACGAGATAAAATAAAAGACTTGATATTAGTAAATAATCACACTGGTTATCAATTTTTAAACACATAATGTAAATAATTTTTTTTTTAAAAGCAGTTTACAAAATAATTTGAAATATATTACCACATTCCAAGCTTAATGTAGGTGAATAAAACTTTTTAATTTCCAATTAAGGACAAATCTTAACATCACATTAAAATAATTTTTTTCGATTTAATTCGTTATGCATCATTAAGAAAGAAAAAACAATTACATTAATTTCCATTTCAAAGTGCGTAAGATGAAAACTAAACAAAGTACCTGAAATGAGACGCTCCGTTTTGAATTCCTTCAATTCGTTGAATTCATTGATTTCCATGACATTTCTAGAATATGTCTAAAATATTTATTAGCATTGAATTCCTTAAAGTTTTTGATTTTCTTTGATTTTCCAATATATGGATGGTAGGTACTGCTGCAAAAATTAATAGTGACCACATGTATCCCGTGTTTCAAAATTACCAAACGTTTTCTTACTGTGGCATCATTGATGAATAATATTCACCATTATAATCAATTATTATCTATTCTTGCACTTAAACTTAGTTTTCATTATTTGCAATTACCTGTACCAACCACTTGATTGGTTCCGGATATAATGCATGTCGGTTTTCGACATCATCATAAATTATATTGATAATTTATTAACAGCCCAACACTTAAATTATAAACGTATTAAACGGTCTCGTGAAGCAACTTATCGTCGTAATCAAAAATAAAATTTGAAACAAAGAATCATTCAACGTAAAAATACGTTAATTCATGAAATCTCTCCACTATGGACTTATGCTCACTTATAATGTTTTTTAAAATTAAATAAAATTCGATACAGTAGTTTAACTATTATACTAAATAATACATTACATTTACGATTTAATAATCTATTCAATTTAACACAAGCTAGTGATATTCCACGATTAAATATTTTTAACTCGAACAAGTACATACAATGGTTTTAATAACATTGTGACCCATTTTTCGTATGTATTGTTCTATTCCTTTACATAATATGTTTTATTTCTTTTCTTTCTTTGCTTCATTACGTTTTCATTACTACTTTGTTTTTGTTTGTTTTCATATACATATATTTCATATCCGTGGTTAAAATGTTTTGTGACGCATTTCCTTCCTACTCGCGATGTGAATCGCATTTGTGTTTTCTACCAATCTGACCGATTGGAAAAGTAATTCTGTGTGATTTGTACTTTTGGAAGGGAGAGGTGTTAGTATCAACAAATGTTATTTTATGACGCTCACTTATGTCCACTATATATACATATATATATCTTTTTTTCTTTCCTGTTGAAAAAATATATTGCCACGTTAATCATCATGAGATCATGATGACCTAGTATTCTTTATTATGTTATTCTTTTTTTCTTCGTTACCACGTATTTGATTTTTCTCTTTTGATTTTTTCTACGATCATTTTATTTTTCTCTTGATATACATATATTGTTTTGTTTCGTTATTGTTGTTATCTTATAAATATATTTTTTGTTAGATCTCCTTCATCTTATTTTCACATATATATCAACAGCTACATAACAAATTATTTATGTAAGTTTATATTTTCCTATGCACTATAGCTCAAAGTTCTACTATATTATCGCCACACGAATTTGAGAGCTAACAGTAGGCTAGAGGAACATGTTGGTATCTTATATAGGTTAGAAGAGGATAAGACGGTGAAGCAGATAAAAAGAAGAAAAAAAGAGAAGAGAAAAACAGAAGCATGAAGAAGGAATTGACAAAAATTAGGAGAAAAGGAGAGAAAAAAGGGAAGAATATGAAGAACAGAATGTGTCAAGTTGTACCATTTTTTGGTTTCCTTTCTGTTATTATGATTCAAAAAAACACAACCATTTCAAGAAAAAGGATTCCCGTCAAGCTATCATTTGTTTCACTCGGTTCAAACGAAAAAACTGACCAAGGTGATCATCGCTGCTCTTAAAAAACTTATTCCACATGAAAATATCATTGAAGAAAAGAGATAATCGTAAGTCTGTCGTTTACATGGTTTTTAATCTCCGTTGGATATATTGTTGAGCATATACTTCTAATGGTTCTTCAGAGAATATGGAGTACAAATTTTGTGCTGACACAAAAGGGCTGCAATATGCCAGTCTAAGACCAACATGAAACGTTTGCTGCAATTTCTGTCTCTACATATATGGAAGGAGTGGATAGAAGAGAAATAGCCAAGCGAAGTGCGGAAAGGTGTAAGCGAAAAAACATTGTCGTAATACTTTGGTAGATACTTCACGCCCAGATTTCAGCCATTTCAATTTTCCTAGTGATCTCTAAATACTTCCTAAACTTTTATCGATAGTTGGTTTAAGGGAGAGTTTGTCTGTCCAGGTAAAACCGAGGTATTTAAATTCTTTAACTACTTCAATTTTCTCTTTGTTCATTATTATATTAATTACTGGTCTTTTAACTTGAGTATGAAATATCTGTGCTACTGTCGTTGCTATATTTATAGGTTGCTTTCATTTCTTCGAGTACTTATATACTTCTTCATGATAGGTGATTTTGTGAGTACGCTAAGATCGTCTGCAAAGAGGTGAACTGAATGAACCTCGAGCACGTTAACAAGATCACTATGAAAGACTATAAAGAGGTACGGGCTAAGACTAGTACCTTGGGGAAGTCCAATATTTATCTTAAATATGTCTGATGTTTTTTCACCGTATGCTAGGTAAGCTGTTCTATCTTTTAACCAGTTTACAATCATTTTTAGAAATTCAAACTGTATGTGAAAACTATGAAGTTTGAATATAAGGGCAGCGTGCCACACTCGATCGTAGGCTTTTTAATAGTCAGCATAAATAGCTAATGTTGGTAAATTAGCAGCCATATTATTCTTCACTTCTTCATATATATTGATAAAACTCGAGTAGGAAGAAGACATCTAGGACAAAAACCAGACTGCTCTTGCGGCACTAAACGGTTACTTTCTGCCCAATTTCTGATTCTCTCCAAAAGAATTTTTTCGAAGAGTTTTGAATGAGTAGCTAACAACGATATTGGTGTGGTTTGATCACATCTTGGTATTCCTACTTTTAATTTATTTAGTGTTACGATCTTTGCTACTTACCATTCCTCTGGATATCGACATTCCTTCAACCAAGTATTAAAGCAATCTGTTAGGCAGTCAGTATAACTCGAAGACAGTTTTTTAATCATAAAATTAGAAATTGAATCCAATTCAGCCAATCCTTTTGGTTTTAAAGCTCTTATTAACTTTCTAATTTCGATCTTTGAATTCGATAGTTTGCTCAATAATATATTATATTCAGTTTCTACGTTCATTTCATGTGCATTAAAATAGTCAATCGTTGGAGATTCAAATTGTTCATTATAGTGTTTTCTTAATTCTTTCATGATATTTTCATACTTTTTCAATACTGTTTTTTCGACTGCTAGTTTGTAAAAGAGAAGAGAAGGGGATGTATCAATACGCGAAAGGTGTTACCAGAATGTTTTTTCTGAGTTATCATGTGATGATTGAGTGTTTGACAAGAATTCATTCCATCGAGCGACTTTATACTTTCCAATTGTAGTCCTCGATTCTTTTATTAGAACTTGTAATAAGACTCTCGTTTCTTCACAATGAATACCTTTTTGTCTTAGATGATAGTATTTATTCCTCACTTTCCTTATTTCTTTTAATTTTTCGATGATTGTATTTGGTAGTGATAGCCTGTATTTTTCTTTCTCTTTCCAGTGAATCACTCTGTTTTTGACAGCAGTGATAAAACGGGCATACTGTTTATACCATTCATCTGCGCTGCTTCTCTTTTGTTCCTCTATCCAGAATGATTGAAGTAAGACTAGTATTGCCTCGAAGACTTTCCAATTAGTGATTGGAAAAAAATGTGCTCGTATTAAATGAGGCACTATTACATGATAAATTAGAATCCATGAATGTTGCTCCCCGGGCAGTTGCTCCCGCGACAATTGCTCCCCAGACAATTGCTCTCCTATGACAATTGCTCCTGCGACATTTGCTCTCGGGACATTTGCTCCCCAAGGACAGTTGCTCCCCAAAGACAATTGCTCTCTGGATAATTGCTCTCCTATGACAATTGCTCCCTAATGATGTTTGCTCCCCTATGACAATGAATCCATGAAAGATGCTCCCCGGACATTTGCTTCCGCGACACTTGCTCCCCAGCGTCATTTGCTCTCCAGGCCCAGATCTAACCCCAATCAAAACCAAAACTCATTTTATGTCTCGCCCTCACCCACACCTACGTTCCCATCCACACCTGCGCCCTCACCCTCACTCAGACTTGCGCCTACACCCGCATCTATGAGGGGAGCAAGTATCCGGGGAGCATCTTTCAGGATACCACCTATACTACCACCTTTTGAAATTCCGACAAAACTTCAGTAAAATTAGCTATATATTTAGAATTAAATCGTGAATTTCCAGTAATCTTAAATTTTGCACGAATTTCTAATCGTTTCATTTTTTCATAATTCTACCAATTTTTGAGTCTTCAAAAATTATTTTGAACTTGTCAGCAAAAACATCATAGTTTAAGACCAAGTGAAATTGAGGAGCAAGTGTCCGAGGAGCAAATGTCATTATAGAGCAAGTGTCTAGGGAGCAATTGTCCAGGGAGCAATTGTCTTTGGGGAGCAACTGTCCTTGGGGAGCAAATGTCGCGAGAGCAAATGTCGCAGGAGCAATTGTCATAGGAGAGCAACTGTCTGGGGAGCAATTGTCGCGGGAGCAACTGTCCGGGGAGCAACATTCGTGTTACCGATAAATTAATCGGCTAATGATCACTCGTACCGTACTGAAGTGTTTCGCTAAAAGCAGAACTGATGTTTGTAAAAGACAAATTTATGTTACGCAGAGAGCATTTTGACGTATGTGAGGTGGATAGTACATAGTGTAGATTATTCTCTTCAATCCATTCTTCCACTGTAGCATTGAAATCACCCGTTATAATAGTACCTTCTGTCACCTATTGCTGACAGGGGCTCCATAGCTCGTCTACTTCTGCGAAAATGCAGATAGAGGATTGTACTTTATATACTAATTCAATTACGTCAAATGCTCGAGTATTCCATCCTTGTACATTATAGCACATTATTATTAATGTTTCATTTTGAACAGTAAAACCATACACTTCAGTGTCCTCCTATTTCTGTAGAACGAAATTTAAGGTACTATTTGTGTACCACCCATCTAAAATAGATTGTATTACCTGCTGATCTTTTACAAAGAAGTTTCAAAGTCTCAATTGATGCATCGCTTGTTCTATATGATTAGAGGATGTTTTTTGGAGCGCATGGGAACGCGGAGAAAACACTTTAGCGAAAATGTTTAAATGGAACATCCTATTTATTGGTATGTGAGTTCTGTTTATTCTGGTTGATATCGTAGATCATAGTTGTACACATCGATGAACGAGGTCTATTAATGATCTGTGAACTAGTAAGATTAATAGCAGGTTTTCTATTTGACAGATTGCGGTTCAACTGAATTCCATCATTTAGATTTACAAGTGTTGAATGAAATCAGTTGAGGTATTGTTGTGCCACCCGGTACTAAGAAAAACCTGTCTGTTTTACTACTACTGATTAGAGATGGTATGAAATTTTGTACAAAATCCCTCATAGTAGAACTAACATCGAGTAGAATGATCGATGAAGTTGAGTATCTAGATTGACTGTATTCAATTCAGTTCTAAGTGCATCGACTTTGTCTTCGATCCATTTATCACTATTGATTAATTCCGATAAGTTATTATGAATATTTTCCAAGCACTGTATATTCATCATGGTAGTGTCTCTCGAATGACGTGTTATATGATGCTGTTCTGTTTTCCATTTGTTTAAAGGTTGATGATACGCTATTGTTAGTGCAGGAAAATCTTGTTCTCCTCGCTCAACATTTGGCGATTCTTTCTTTGGTTCAAACCGATGTAACTTTCCATTTTTCATTGCTTTTTCAACTTGTTTTTGTAATCGTTGCTTGTATTCACGGATACATTGGCAATTGGTTATCGAGTGAATGATAGTTTCCACCATACTGCACATTTCAGTGAATTTTTACAAATATGTTGAGAATTACATGACAGACTTGCTAGACATACTCGACATTGATTGACAGAATTACATGTTTCTCAGATGACCAAGGCGCCAGCATTTGGTACAGTAAGTTGCGCGAATTCCTGGAAAGAATGGTGTGATGAACAACCACAGATAATCCTTTACGTCAAATCTAAAATCATTACATTTTCTTTGATACGGGTATTGTATACGTTCCATACGCCCAGCTGATGCAATTGTGCGTTTGATTTCCATTTCTACAAATTCTTCTTCTAGTTCGCTTGGAACATATCGAACAACTAATGCAAACGAATATGGCGTGAATTTCGGTTTAATGATTTCAACATCAATTCCATTTATCTGAGTAGGTCATTTATCACTTGCTACTAAGGCTGCATAAACCTCTCTTTCATTAACACCGAGTTTAAGCTTTTGTCCAGCCCATCCAACTAATGTAAACCGATGGATATTAATTCCATTACTTTTTAACTCATTAAGTATTGATTCACTTGCATTAGTTGCCGATGGAATTTTGTTTCGGCCCACCCCTGTTGAAAATTGTATATGGAAACATGGTAGATCTGATGATACTGCATGTTTGAGCTGATCGAAAGATAGCCAGTTGTCTTGACTCGTATTTCGATCTGTTGATCGCTGATCTTTACGCGATGTTAAAGTTATTGGTTGGTTATTACCATTACCATTTTGGAACTTCTTTTTAAGTCGTTGTTGCTGAAATCCTCCATTGTTAACCGATTCGCCACTTTCATCCAGTGGATGAGTTCTTTTAGGTGTTCATCTTGCTTGTTGATCATCAATTTGAATTTGATTGAAGTAATTCTTTTGAAGATATGCATGTACATATATTGTCACTGTTGGACACTCTACTAAGAAGATAGAGATCCATTTCAGTTGTTCATCTGATATGCCGTGACGATAAAGATTTGTTAGTTGTTTATTATTTGTGTAATTAATGATTTCTTCTGTCAACATCTCTCACCATTCGAGGAGTAAGACAATGAGAAAAAAAGAAAGGAATGTATAAAAAATAACACAAAAGAATGCGTTTGCTCTTCATGAAATAAAATGAGGGAATGGGTTCTAAGATATCGTCATTCAACAAAATATGAAAAAATAGACTTTTATTTTCAGAAAAATAACGATTGCAGCAAGTTGAATTACTGAATATTTTATTTCAATTTTGATTCACTTAATACATTCTATTAAAAAACCAAAATATACCAGAAGATAGAAAGTGAAAAGCTCTACAATTTATAAAGTACAGCTTATTTGATATATAAAATAAAAGAAAGGCACTTGGTTATTGTAGAAAAATAATGACATTTTCATAACGGCGAACATTGATCACATGGTATTTTAAACACAAAAGGCGTATATATAAAAGTAATTTGTTCTTTGTAAATGGTAGAAATTTTCACGCTGCATCTTGTATTATATTTTGTTTCTTTCTTAAATGAAGCATATAGGTTGATGAAAAGACGAAATAACAGAAATCGAACTCATCGTGCACCAAAACAAAACATCTTTTTCACGTCGTCCAAATTTGATTGCTCCAAATTTTGTCCATTTTAGAAACGAAAAGTGCATGTATGAAATAAACAGTCATACGTAAATTATATAGCTTTATACTCTCTATCTTCTGGTATATTTTGATTTTTTCATACAATACATTAAGTAAATAAAAATAAAAATACAATGTGCTGCATCCGTTATTTTCTGAAAATAGAAGCCTATTTTTTTCATATCTCGTTAAATGACAATATCTTAGAACAATACTTATGAAATTTGTTCGTATGAAAAAAAATTTGATGCATTCACCTATCATTCAAAAAAAACAAGGTGACGGAATTAAATTAAATAATGAAGATAAACGTAAAATTTAAGTGATCATGACTTTTGGTATTGATGCTCTTAATCATTCTGAACGATTTTTTACATTAAAAGATATAGCAACAAGAATTTTGTCAATTGTTTGTCATGCTACAATTGATCCAGAACTTGATGTTCAACAACAAGTAAAAGTTTATAACAAAAAAAAATAACAATAATTAATCTTGTTTGCTTTTCTTGAATAGGCATGTAAAACAATACAAGTATTTATTAAAGAATTAGAAATAGTTTCTGAAAAGCCAGAATTAGCAATTGAAATGGGAATAAAATGTGTTTTGTTTGTTTTTTGGAAAAAATATAAATTTTATATCTAGAAAAAGATGTTAATTCAAGTAATGTTACTGGAACAGTAAATGAAACATCATTTTCAAGCAATATTGGTAAATTAACAACAAAACCACAACAACCATCAGTTAATCTAACATTAGCAAAAAGTGATTCACAAACTACTTTAGCAAATCCTTCAACAACTACAACGGCACTAAAAGGTTAGCTTTTATAAAGATTATTTGTCTAATTTCACGAAAATTAAATATTCACCTAAATATAAACGATAAAAAAAGTTTTTATGTACGTCAAAAAAAGAGTAGCACAAGAGAAATTACTGTTATAGGAAAAGAAAAAAATAAAATGGTAATCAACATGTCAACATCCTGTTATTTTTCTTCATCATCTTAGACTAAGTCGTTCAACAATTTATGTCACTATTGTATTATTTTATTATATTTTCCAACTTAATACTATTTAGTTTCATCTTGTCAATATTCTCTATGCAAAACAGACAAAAAAACTATCTGGATTACATACGTATCTTAGTTTTAAGTATTCAGCTTAACAGTTTTTTTTTTGATATTCTGTATTGTGAAACAAAATATAAGGTTATGCATTCACTTTTATTCTTGACATATTCAATATATATTAAAAATTCCTCAAAGACTTTCGAGCACGCAACTTATAATGTCAAATACACTTTTCAGAATAATAAAAAATTTTTATTAAAAAACAACTATGCCAATTTAATCAGAAAAAAAAGAAATATTAGTTTTTCTTTCCTACTATGTTAAATTCATATAAAACTGTAGTCAAGAGTACGATAAATAATCAAAATTTAAACAAGATATACGTTTTTTATTATAAAATGATATCCCATGTTTTATTTGATACTATTATCTGTATAAAATAATCTATTCCTGTCATTCATTAATTGATGATGTGATCACTGATTATTTAAACGATTTATTTTTCTCCATAAGGAAAAAGTATTATTGGTTGATTTGACAAGTTTAATTATTATATATTCACTTTTATCGATAGATATATTAATCTATCGTTTGAGAATATAAACAATAGTTTTCTATATTAACATATTGTTTTCTCAAATAAAGAACAGCAAAAATATATATGTATATAAAGTAAAAATAATTTAGTAGAAATATATCACCTTGACAAACAAATCGGTTCATTTCGATCGACCGACTAGTAACTTGCGTCGATGAATCAATGTTAATAGACTATTTTTTTCATAAGTGGTTGAAATGTTGTTCTCTTTCTCAGTTTTTCTCTTATTCACTTGTCATTTTCTATTTACTTGACATAAAGAAAAAAGAAAAAGAAAAAGCAAAACGTTTGAATAAGTTATTCATTCTTTTTTACCTACTACATGAATAAACTCTGTTTATTGTAAAAAAAAACGCCTATAGGAGTAAATACTAATAATGGCCAATCATTGATTAAAACAAAAATAACATCTAAACTAAAAACTAAAGCTGCAACAGAAGAACAGGTAGATAAAAAGAAAAAAAAGAAATTTTTAGAATTTTAATTGATTTATTTAGATACTTGGTAAAGGATCGTCAATCATCGGCATTAGCTACATATTTTCATAAAACAGATGATAATAATAATAATAATGATGACGATGACGATGAAGATAAAACATCATGGGATGATATGAAATCAAATGATTGGGGTGATACACAAAAAATTGGAGATGATAAATGGAATAATTTTTCTACTTCTTCATCATTTCAATCAACAACAACACCAAAATCCTTTAGTGGAACAAATGCAGCTGCATGGATACAAGATAAATCAATTCCAACAAGTCAAACAAAAAATGATTGGGATAGTGATGCTTTTTTTAA
>JAJEKB010021144.1:864198-917892 GCA_022393335.1 Macrotrachela quadricornifera | reverse complement strand
ATTTAATATAGTTTATAGAAAATAAACATTCATTAATCACATTTCAATTCACATTTTTTTATTTATTGAATAAATAAAAGAAAGTATAATGTTTTATTTTCTGCTTTTTATCATATGTTTTTCATAATATTAAACAAATATTTAGAAAAAAAATGTTATGATTTAAAGTTTATGTAAACATAACTATTATATAATAATTCAAATATGAATTAAAAACTGATTAATTACATTTTATTTTATAATAGAAATGTAGAAAAATTAAATAATTGTTTGATATATGAATGTGTTGTCTACCTATTGTTTATAAATATTAAGACAGTTAAATTGTCCCATCTAGACGATCATGTATCTTTCTAATGGAAATTTTTCATCTAACAAATTTTTTTGTCTTATTTAAATAAGTTTATTAAATGAGTTTGTTGAAATAAAACATGATAGTTTATTTTTGCAAATCAATAGAATAATTATAAATTTGTTTTTGAATAGATGAATAAATAAATAAAAGATAAATACAAAATAAAAAAACAATGTTTTACTTTTTTCAAAGTAGAATAATTTTCATTAAATGAAATTAACTCTGACAAACTAATATAAAACTATAGTAAAACTAACACTATACTACTAAAAAACACCTAATCTGTTTTGAATCAAAGGAAATTAATTTATTTTCTTTTTAAACGAAAAAGAAAATTATTTGATTTTATAAAACTACTTGTTTTAATATAAGCTAAATTACAAGCTATCTAATATAGTTGCTTTATTACTACCGATACTAAAAATATGTATTTAAAATTAATCCATAAATAAAGTCAATCTTTATAGCTGAATGAAAATATAAAGTTATGTTCAGTTTTTATCGGTAATCAAACGAAACAAAATAATAACACAAAATTAAATTAAATGTATTTAATGATAAAGAAATAATTTTCTATTTTCTTTAAACATGGACTAAAACAAATATGAAATCAATCTAGTGTTAGTTTAATTAAAAATGTATTTAATAAGCTCAAGAAAAGTAAATAAATTTTTTTTTAATCAATTGAAATAACTTAGAAAGATTTTGTTTGATTTTACTCTATTTATAAACAGATAATTCTATCGAATTATCATTATTTTTATTCAAATAAAACATAATATAACAAGTAAATTAAATTATCTTACTTTCTTTTATTTCAAATTATCAAAAAAATAAATAGGTGACAGTAATTACTTACAACAATCCAAAAGTAGCGAGGGAGGTACTTTTTTCCTTAAGCGGGAGTATAAAAAAATTAAATTTTTTATCAATAGATCGAGCGTGTTTCGCTCTATTTTTCTACGGTATTTGATCACTATTAAACTGTTATCATAATAATAAAATTTCGATAAGACCTGCTTATGTCGCATATGTGTTGGTAGTATGAATGCTCGTGTGTATTTTTGGAATAACTTTTAATAGAAATAAGATAGAGAACTGCAGTTTTCGCCGCTGGAAAGAGGAGATAAAGATGCATCGAACCGTATGTTATTGACTTTTCTAACATGACTTCTGACGTTTTTTTTCATCCAAGTTTCTAACCGCCGGAAAAATTTTTATTTTTGGAAAAAAAGCAAAAGGAAAATATTTGACAGAATATTGTAGTGGAGATTCGTCTAGAATAGGTATTATCCATAAATAATTGAATTTAAACAGCTGAGTCTTTCGCAGTTTGTAGATCTTCGAATAGCAGTTTGAATGTGAGTACGATTATTGAAGATTCACTTTGAACAATTCATGAAATAGATCTGTTCTTTAAAAGGTGAGCTAAAAAATCTTACAAGAAGCAGATTAGAAAAATCAGTAAAGAGCAGCTCGATGCGTCTTCATCTCCTCTTTCGAACGGCGAAAACCGAAGTTCTCTATCTTGTTTCTATCAGAAGTTATTCCAAAAATATTCACAAGTATTCATGTTCATGCTACCAGCGTATATGTGACAAAAATAGATTTTATCGAAATTTTATTATTATGATAACAGTTTAATAGTGATCAAATATCATAGAAAAATAGAGTGAAGCACACTCTATCTATTGGTATAAAAGGAAACTCTTTTAGACCTTTGCTTGAGAAAATAAGGTACCACCCTCACTACTTTTTGATTGTCCTAAGTATTGGTTTTATACTATTTTATTACAACTTTTGCACACCATATACAAAAAATGTAAAAGTACAAAAAAATACTTTTAGTTTTAGTTTTTAACATAACGAGAAACATAAAATTTCTATTATAAAAAAATAGTTATATCTTTAATATTATCTTTGACGTGTGCATCCAGGATTTCTATTGTCGATTAATAAGATCTTTTTGTTCATAATAAAAGAATATCTAAAAAAAATAAAGTAGATAGAAAGATTGATTAATAAAATACTAAAATGTATTCAGTAAGCGTGATTTAATTTAAAAATACTATCATACAGTCCATTGTTTTCTTCAAATCGATTGGGAACATTTCACCTTTATCTAATAGAAATAGAGCGGTTACATGGTGTTTGAGAACGAGTTGAACATTCTAGAAAAAGTACATATTCGAAGTGAAGTTATACTAGTTATTGAATAAATAATGACTAAATAACGTTCAGACATCATTTGTTTTTATATATGACCGTACAACGAAGACATCAAGTGCTATTCATCTTTGGAAGATGAGAAGAATCTTTTTCTTTTCTTTCGCAAGAATTTTATCTGAACATCAAGAAATTTAAAATATCTTGTATTTCTTTCCAGTCTCTGTTTATTAAGAATTTTCAGGTGAGACCCTTTTGATCTTGAACCTCAGCCAAGATTCTTTTCAAAGGAAAGAAAAATATTCTTGTCTAAACGTTAAATATATATTGAATATCTTATGATTTTTGCCAGATTCTTTTATGTCTGATTCATCAGACGCAATTCTTGTCATCTTGAGATTCAGACAAGATTCTTTTTACTTTTCTGTCAAAAAGAATCTTGCCTGAACACAGAAATCTTGTCTGAAAATAAAGAAAAACAAGAACCTGGAAAGAATAGGACAAGATTGTCTATTGGTGCATTTATCATATTAAATAAGTACATATATATATATGCATGTAGGGCATTGTCGCTGCTATACAGGTATATAATCATATTAAATTAATATAATTTTTCTTTTAATAGGCACATTTAAAATAAAAAATTATCCGAAATTATTAGCACGCACTATGAATAGAAAAATATGAAACAAAAATGGATATCATTAATGAATTTTATGTACCAAGATTTGAAGTTTCCATAATGATTCTTTTTTCAGATCACTTTTTCAGTGAAATAGAGCGAAATAGTGATGAAGACATATTTTAGTCGTCTTGTGAATTTGTATTAATTAATACTTGCAAATGATGAACGATCGAAAGCTGTATGTTTCGCGATGCATACATTGCACTTTAGTTTAGGTAAAGATAGTTATATTTGGTATATTGATTATAACTGGCATATGTCCCGATCTATTTGATCTATTTTTGTTTAAAAATACTCTATTTGCATTTGTCTAAATATACAAACTGGAAGAGTGAATTATGTTCATATATCAAAATCTAAATGAAAGAAATCCATCTCTATTCTATTTTAATCATTATAATATCACAAAAATATAGTACAATCATGCAATTTCTTACATTTTTTATAACGACCCAGTATAATACTTCTGTTACAAATATTCTAAATTCTTAAAGATCAGATTGGATGATTGTTTGATTGAATCTAGAATATATCTGCTAATTATTATATAAGCAAGAGAAGAGAAAGAGATAAAATGACTTAAAAGCTAATCATCTAATACTTGAGCAGTCTCATGACATACACATGTTTAAATATTCAATTGACATGTTAAGTTACTTACTCGCACCAAATTACATTCCTTACTTACAAAATATTACTGTAGATTCAAAACCAACAATATGATGACATATTGATAATAGAATCTAAAACTCAATAAGGAGCACATTAATTAGATCAACAAAATTTATTAAATAAAAAATTTTTCATTCACTCATAATAGTTTATATAAATAACAAATACTTTTTTTTATTGAAATCGAATCTACATAATTAGGATTTTTCTATAAATCATCTTGTCTTATTTTTTGATCATGGTAATACCTTGGAGCTTTTCGAAATGACGATTCACCTATTGAACGAATGGATATTGAACCACCTCGTTCACGTTGCCGTCTTCGACCTTTTTGAGTCGATTGTTGAGAATGTGTTGATGCAGCAACAAGAATTAATGTTGGAGAATATTTTCGAGTTCGATTAAATATCATAAAAATAAATGGATTAAGACCACTTTGAAGTAAACATATTGTTTGTAAGACTCCATCAAGCCATGATGGTATACGAAAACGTTTATTAGAATAAATTTCAATTAATGTAATAACCATGTATGGTGTCCAACAAACAACAAAGACAATAATAATTGTCATAGCTAATTTAACTGTTTTAATTTTTGTTGTAGTTAAAGCTGTTGATGATAAAGTTGACGTTTGATCTAAACTATTTTGTGTCCAAATTTTCGTTGATGAACCAACAATACGTATAATTTTTATATACCATACAGTCATACAAAGAACCGGTATAATAAGAACATAACACGCAAATATTGTAAAATAAACACGACGTTGCCATTCAGCTATATAACCAGTACTCGCACAACGATATTTTGTTAAACTTTTAGGGATACGACTTTGTTCGAATATGAATATTTGTGGTATAGCAACTATAAATGAACTTAACCAACATATTATAATAATACGACGAATACGACTAAGAGTTGCGTATGCTCGAAACGGACAACATACTGCTTCATATCTAAACAAGAATTTGTTAGAAAATATTTAGTACTAAAGTTCATATTTTTAATAAGTTTAGTGTAAAGTTTTCGAATTCAGATATATATAACTAGAAGTTTTCCACAGATCATTGTCAGCAATGCAATTTTCTCTACTGTTTATTAAATTTAATCAATTAAATATTTTGAATGGAAAGTATCAATATAAAGTCTTTTCTACATAAATACTATTAAAAATTATAATTTTAGATTTAGATACAAAATCGAATTCTTTTTCGATTTCATCAAGAATCACTCCGTAAGGTTTTTCTTCAAATGCTTTATTTTGTTCTCATTTCTTTTTGTGACATTTTTACCAATCATGTCATATTCGATTATTTATATGCATTTGTTGAGATATGTCAATGTAAAAATGAGCCTAATAATGTCAATTTTAATGATTACAAAGCTCATGAGATCGATTCATCTCCTCCGCTTTACTAATTATCGTACCAGAAGTTAAAATGATCTTACAGGTACATGATTATTAAACTTGACATTTATTAGGCTCACCTTTTGCATTAACATATTTCAAAAAATACATATAAATGATCGTGTAAGACTTGATCAATAAAAATATTATAAAAGATACAAGAAATTAAAACGCTGGAAGAGAAATACTATGAAGTGATTATTTTTGAAATTGAAAAGAAATGAAATTTTTTGTTTAAGTTATGTGAAGTTCATTTATGCAAATAAAAACTTTGCATTAAAAACTATCATATGAAAAAAAAAACTTTATTAATTAAGCCTGATAAATAACGAAAATCTACGAATTTATTTTCTTGACGATCGTTTGAATCACCATATATGTCGTGATGTTTATTTCTAATCTAATTTGAATTACCCGTTACATATGAACCAAAAGCTTTTTCAATAAAAATATTATTATTTTTACATCAGTTATATCATTACACCAGTTACCATATAATAAACATTCTAAACGAAGGAGTAAAGTAATAATCAAACTGTAAATATTGGTCTCGTTACTTCCGTAACAAATGTCAATTCTATAAATATAATTTGGTTGTTATTAATAAGACCAATCATTAATAACTACAAAGTTATAGCTGTATAATAGTTTTCTTTATGAATTCCGTTGGTCTATACTAGTAGTATTATTTAAATAAAATATTATCTATTAATTAGCTATGAAATATCCTTGATTATATAAATCATTCGAATGAATGAGCTTCTATAAATGTATCATTTTTCTCTTTGAAATGCATTTTGAGTTCATGCAAATATTTATACCGGGAATAATGAGAGCAAAGATTAATATGTTGACTAAGTATGAAAGCTGGATTGTATGCATTTAAAATATTAAAAGATTGCTTCAAATTGCCTGAATCGACTACATTCTGAGATTCAAAAATAAAAACTACGGAAGAAGATTTACGGCCTACACTGGAACATTATGTGCTCACCATTATTATTTTTGTGTGATAGAATGGATTACTTAGATATTACCATAGAGTTCTTTTCTATTTAAGTATTCCGGATAGCACAGATTAAGGTAAATGTACTTGTATATCACTCAACAACGCTAGAATGACTGTTTTCACATATCTGAACAATGAATTAACATGATAAAAAATTAAGTCGACCATAAATTATTAAAAATTTAATCTTTTTTTTTTTATTCGAGGTGTATTTAGAAAAGCCTAATGAAGCATTCAGACGAAAATACCGTAGATGCCTTTCTAAGACACTAATGATATAAATAGAATGGCGTATTTTTTTCTAGATTGACATAATTAAAATAGAGCTTCAGTCGTTGTTTTCATCCATTAATATCGATAAGAATTTACGGATTAGCATTACTTAATTCGTTAATATTAAGTTTTAGCAGGCAAACTTCAATGTAATATTAACAGATACGTGATATGTCTATATTTAAAATGAACGAATTAAGTGATATTCAGCTCTTATTAATTGTTAATATGAATGATTAAATTATCAATCTAAGTTTAGCTTAAAAATATAATAAATGGACCCCTTTTTTCATTATAGGTAGGTACGTTAAGATAATAGATATTCCATTTGTTGTTATTGTAAAATACATTATGAAAGCATCCGAAATTTTAACAACACAATAAATAATAATAAATCACATTTTAGTGAAATAGTTATATACATATTAGAAGACAATATTTTAAAAAAATACATACCGGTCATAAGTCATAGCAATATGAATAAATGTTGTTGATGCAATTGTCACAACTTGAATATATAATGTTACTTTGCATGCAATATTTCCTAATATCCATTCTTGATCATATATAAGTAAAAATAATTCCGATGTCATTGTACAAAAACATATAGCTAAATCACCAATAGCTAAATTAAGTATAAATAAATGTAAACGAGTACGATGACGATGACGACAACAGAGTAATTCAGATATAATATAAAGATTACCAATTAATGTTATACACATAATACCACTTAAAATAAATATACGAATAAATTTATCGATCGTCCATTGCCGATAGGACATTATTGAATGTGATGAAATATTAAATATGCTAAATTATATGAAAAAGAAAAGAGTAAACTGTCAGATTGGATTGCATTTCTGTTCTCCTTTCTGTTGAATTGCATGATTACATATATGCTTTTTTTTCTTTCATGTAAAATAGTAGTTAAAAAAAAAGATAGTGTAGTAGATTTCTTTTTTCTAATGAGAATGCAAAGATAGTAGTTGTTATATATTATTATTTTGACACTTCGTAGGAAATGATAAAAAAAGAAAAGACAGACCAAATTAAATTTTATTAATTTATTTTATATCAGTCGCATTTTTTAACATATGTGACATGAATGAATATAGTTTTACTAAATAAAATTAAATTATCAAAATTTTCTGTTTCTTTTTGATCTCACTCTGTAAATATGACAAAAAAACATATATAAAAATATACTATAAACTTTTTGAATAATCATAATACATTGGTAGGAGTGGAATAGAAGAAAAATAATAATAGTTAGAGCATGTCAACTACAAATGTAGATGGTATGGGCGATTGACAAGCATGCGGGCTGAGTTTTTTTTCTAGATTAATATATAGCAACAACTAGGTTTTAGTATATGCTAAGATTATAAAGGAAAAAGACAAGTCAATAACTATTAACGTCACAATTAATAGCAGAATATAAAAAACAAAAGAACGAAGCAATGACGTATTTCTCTTAAGTTTTACATGATTATTATCATAAAGTACATGTAATTCTATGCTTAACATGCCTAGTTAAGTACTGTCGTCATCAATTAAATTAAAAATAAGTTTTTTTTCTTAAATATATTACATTTTTTCATATATTAGTTAGATTTTTGAGCTCTTAAAATCGTATGGAGCTAATATAGTTGAGCTTTGAACTATAGTGTATATAAAATCATATGTTTACATAAATAATTTGTTATGTAGCTGTTGATGTATATGTAGAAATAAGATGAAGATGTAACAAAGAATATATATATGATAATAATAATAATAAATAAAAACAATAATAATGAAACAAAACAACATATATTTATATATATCGAGAGAGAAATAAAAAGATCGCAGGAAAAAAAAACAAAAGGGAAAAATCAAATACGTAAATAATGTGGAATATTAATTTGAATATATTCAATATAAATATTCTAATTAAGAATACGACGAGATTTTGATTAAATTTACTTCTTTATCGATCTTTTTCTGTTTTATTAATATATATATATATATATATTAATATTGATATTATTATTTTTAAAATGACTATATTTCAACAATTTTGTATTCAAATAATAAGATATACAGGGTAGATCAAAAGTCAATTTACCAGAATAGAAAATGAATGTTTCCGTTATGCCTTGATCAAACGTGCTGATTTTTTAACCAATAAGAAAGGCCTGCACAAGCTTTATATCCAAAAAGACATGCCTAGAGAGGCCCTTTGTCAAGTATCACTGTTGATTTTAACAAAAAATGTTTTACTTATTGACAGATAGAAAAAAAAAACAATATACTTAACAAAGAATTTCTCTGGACATGTCTTTGTGGATATAAAGCTTGTATATATCTCTATTACTGATAAAAAAATCAGCTTGTTTATTCGAGCCATAATGGAGATATTCAATTTTTATTCTGGTAAACGGACTTTTGGTCCACCCTGTATTATATGATTCAATTGAAAAAATAAAAAAACAATTTAAATCGATAAGTAATAATTGAAATAAACAATAATTATAACTAAGAACCTATTTTAATGAACATTCCACATGTAGATTAATATTCAATATTAGATTTTATTTAGGCTTAAAAGAAAATTAGATACTGAATAGTGACATACTATATTTGATGAGAATATGTCGCATATAATTTTAGCTTTAAGAAAAACCTGACTTAGATCAAAGATTATTAAAGACTCCAAGCATACTCAATTTTAAAATTTTGAATATAATAAATCTTTTTGAAAAGAATAATCTAATCGTATTCTCAGACCAATTAATATATAAAAATAATACATAACGAAAATATTAATTTAAGTATTGAATATATTTGATGAATGATGGAAATTATTTAGATAAATAATGTCGTATTTATATATAAAATAAATATCAAAGACTAAACAATACTTATTTATTATTATATTACCTACAGATACTTACTGTTTTATATTGCCTTAGGTTTTTTTTATCATTATTCGTTAACATGAGCTTCTATTCAAACTTAATAAATATGCAAAAGTAATCCACAACCGGAAGATGATCTTCTCCTGTAGATAGCTTTGATAAAATGAGGTAAGTAGAATTAACGTTGACTTCATTTTACTTAATTTCCTGTATTTTGACACGCAAATAACAAGCTATATTTATCAGAACATCGTGAAATGAAACTAATATTCCTTTTGATACATTCGCTGTATAAAGAATTGCATTTTTCTTTTGTGTGTTCTGTATATAGATTGTCTAGAAAAAAAAAAACTCTATGTCATTATTCAAAATTGCTTAAGTAAGATATAAATGAAAAAGTATATTTTTTTTTCCTCTTCTTTTTCTATATTAATGATCATACAAAAATTAATAGAAATAAATTATTTAGTTTATTTTATTTTTCTGAAATTTTTAAAGTGTTAAAATAATAACAATTAATGATTGTATAACAATATGTCCACTTGAAACAAAAATAAACCATGCTGGTGCTTGAAAATCATCTTGTGCTTTTCGTGTAAATAATACAAGAAGAAAATGTATAAAAAGCCAAATTAATACGACAATAAGTGGTAATGCAATAAAGGCTGATTTAGTGTGAATTGATCCATATATTGTACAGCCAGTTGCAATTAAAACCGAGATTATTGTCAAACCATGTAATATATAACGGGACTTTCCACTTGTACCAGGTTCTCCAGTTGATGCTTCTTTACCAGTATAAAAACTATTATCCGTCTTCGAACCAACAACAAGAGGATAATTTTCACCACTCATTTTTCTTTTATAATATTAACCACTATATTATTGAAAAATTATATAACATACAATTGAATTTTATCTAGAGTATGAAGAAGTTAAAAATAAATTTCATAATTTATATATAAAGTCTTTTATGATTTAATCGAGCATGAATATCATAATTATCTAAGCAAAAACTAATAGTAATTATAAATAAATAAAAGAAATTTATTAATGTTAACACGAACAATTAACTTGTATAACTGCTGATATTATTATTTTTCTTTATTTTTATTGTTACTCATAAGATCTAAATGTTTATTTTCTTATCTTTCGTTTTATTTTATCAATGAGTCGACAAGACATAAAATTGTAAGAACTAAAATTTTACACAAAATTTTCTTAATAAATTATATTAAATAATGCTGTGTCATTTTAATCAACAAATAAGAATAAAGTTTTTTATATATAACAAAATGTTCATATGAAAATAATTTCAATTCTTAATAATATATTATCGTTTGAATTTAATAAAAAATCAAAATTTCCCATTTATTATACTTGTAGCTTTGATTCTAAAGGCAGAAATTTGTATCATGCTGATACTTTCTACATCATTGTACAGTATTGTACATTGTTTGATTTGGATAAGTGCGACATCTTGATATAGATAAAATATAAGTTTTAGAATTGAAAAATATTTATATTATATAATTCTTTTTTATTTAATCAATATATAAAAGATAAAAAAAAAAACGAAAAAATGCTTAGTATATGATTAGTAGATTTCATCTGTACAATCAATGATAAGATTTGACTATCAATGACAATTACAAATTAATATGACAATGTCATGATGATCATTGCAAAATACTTTTTTTTGTTGTTCTGTATTATGTTTTTAGAAAAATAAAAGGCACTGTCATGCTAAACGGGCATTCTCAAGTAGACACATATGAAATTGACGAACTTGATGGATTACTTTCAATGAATGGTTTGAATGAATTTGATATGGGAAAATATACAATGAAACTTTTATCCGGTTCAGATCGTCTTTATCGATTAAAAAGTGATCGTGCTGTACATACAATGGATGCTATGGCTTTATATAGAAAACAAGAACTTTTTTGTGATGTTAGTTTATCTGTACAAGGTCAAAGACATTTAGCACATAAAATTGTTTTAGCATCAACATCATCTTATTTTGCATCAATGTTTGGCAAATCTGGTCATATTGAAGCACATACAAAACGAGATATTGATTTAACTCAATTAGTACCTTGTCCTAATACAATGAATTTAATATTAGATTTTCTTTATACATCACAAGTACAACTTAATGATAAATGTGTAGGTAAAATTAATTTTATTATAATAAAAAAAAAACAAAGAGAATGATCGTTATATAATTTCTAATTTACTTAATTTTTAATATAGTCTTTAACTAAAATAAATATTATTCGTTTATGTTTTTGTCTTAAAATCACGGGTTTTTTTTTCTCTTAAAAAAAAATATTTGTCTATAGTCATATGATGTATTTATTTGTCTTTTACAAAACAAAAAAAAAAAACGAAAAATAATCTTTTTTTTATTAAGAAATAAAAATATATATTAAAAAAAAAACAAATTTTCTTTCTATTTCTTAATTAGGTTTTACCGGTTTTAACATCATCAATTCCATTATTACTTGATGATTTAATTGAATTATGTGTTGCTTATCTTCGTGATCAATTACATGCATCTAATTGTGTTGGATTATTATTATATGGTAAACAATATGATTGTATTCCATTAATTGAAGCTGCTCAACATTATATTCATGAACATTTTGAAGAAGTTGTACGGCATGAAGAATTTCTTTCACTTAATTTTCCTGATTTATGTTCTATGATAAAAGATGATAATGTTAAAGTAAAATGTGAATCAATTATTTATAATGTAAAATAAAAATGAATTTTATTTTTTTTAAAATCAAATTTTATTTATTTTAGGCCGCTATGCAATGGGTTCGACATGATCAAGCAAATCGACGTGCTGAACTTTTAGAAATTTTACCATGTATTCGTCTTCAACTTCTTGATCCATCATTTCTTCAAGGTGTTATTAATTGTGAAGATTTTGCACCAGCAGATATGCAACGTTGTCGAGATTATCTAGAAAATGCATATGATAATTTAACATCACATCGTTATTGTCGTTTACCACCACATCGTGCACCAATTAAACCACTTGTTATATGTAAATATTTTCTATTATTTTATTTATTTATTAAATTTATATTTTATTTAGATTGTGCTGGTGGTTATTTTAATAAATCAATTAATACAATGGAATGTTATTTTTTAGAAACACAACAATGGAAACGATGTGCAGATTTACAAGTACCTAGAAGTGGAGTAGGAGTTGTTTCACTTCATATGCGTGTTTATGTTATTGGTGGAAGACATAATATAAAGTAAACAAAAAAAAAACTTTATTTTTATTCTATTAATTAAAAATTAAATAAAAAAATTATTTATCTATAGAAATGAAAATCGAGATTGTCGTGATGTTGAACGTTATGATCCATTTGTTAATAAATGGACAACAATTGCTCCAATGATTTATGCACGAAATCGTCTTGCTGTTGGTACAATTGATCATTGTATATATGCAGTTGGTGGTTCATGTGGTCAACAAATATATTCAACTGTTGAACGATATCCAGCAACACCAGATTCGGAAACTTGGGTAGAAGTTGCTTCTATGCATACACCACGTATTGGCTTAGCTGTTTGTACACATACTCGACTTTTATATGCTATTGGAGGTTTTGATGGTCATCGACGATTAGCTGATGTTGAATCTTATAATCCTGATACGAATATATGGAAACGTGAACAACCACTTTTAGTTGGTCGATCTGGTGCAGCAGCTGCTCCTCTTGCTGAATGTATATATGTTGTTGGTGGTTATGCATCTGATAGTGTTGAAGGACCAATGCAACTTGATATTGTTGAACGATATGATACATTAGTACAACAATGGTCTTTTGTACGACCACTTAATTCTCGGCGATCAGCACTTAGTTGTGTGACACTTGATAATCGTCTTTTTGCTTTAGGTGGTTATGACGGTACGAATTTTTCAGCTGTTGTAGAAGTTTATGATCCCGAAAAAGATGAATGGACATATGGAACACCATTAACAGGACAACGAAGTGGACATGGCAGTGCGCTTACAGTTGAACCATCATTAGATAATGATGAATAATGCAATAATAATAATAATAATAATGACGAATATATGTAATGTTTTAGTTTGGAGATAAATCTACAATCGAATATTTTATTTTTCTTTTGAGATAAATATGTTATTTGTTATAAATTTAAGAAAGATATTTTAATTTATATTTCAATTAAATTGATGATATATTAAATGAAATCAATATATTATAGTTTTTATTTTTCTGTATATTTTATTAATTGTAAAGAAATATGCAATGATATAATAATATAAACTATTATTTAGTATAATGAAAAAATCAATTTCAATATAAAAATGATTTATTGTCTATTAAGTAGTATAACATAAGAATTATAATTAAAATAAGAATTATTCGTATATACGTTCTTCTTAAATAAAATAATCGTGGAATACCTAATTTAATTTGTTGATTACCAACTTTTAAACCTTGATATCTATTTTTCATTGATATTGAATTAAATTTTTTTTCATATGGATTAAATATTGTATTATAATAAATATTTAATTCATTATAATAATTTGTTGTTATAAACCATTTGCAACAATAAATAATAATTATTATTAATAAAAATATTTCAAATAAAATTTTAAATATAATTAATTTAAAATTTTTATTACATTGTATATTATATTTATAACAATTCCATGCTTTTTCTCGATCTTTTTCATTTTTAAAATCAATTATTATTATATTTGTTTTTAAATCATCTGCAGTATTATCATATAATAATATTCCTTTCATATATTGTCGTTTTATACCAGCTTGTTCACTTATAAAACCATTTATAAAAATATCATCACGAAAAAATATTGGAATACTTGTATTAAATATAGCATTAATTAATACATTTGATATTATATTTGATGGATATAATACTGCAGCACCCCATAAATAATCTGGTACAATATCAATAGGAAAATCTTCTTTTGATATACCACCAATACCTGTACGTTGAATTTTTTCTGATTTTTCAAACCAACCTTCAATTGTATCATTATATTTAATCTGACTTATATACATTATTAATTTATCAACATGAATTAATATATCATCATCAATATAAAGTAGATAATTACTATTATTCGAACAATATTGATTATACCAATATAGAGCACTAATTGTTTTTATAGTTAAATTATAATAACTTTCAAGAATATTAAATTGTAATAAATCATGATATATTTCATCTTCAGAAATAATATCTTTTTGAATAGAAGAATCATTTGGATATCCAATAGCGTATAAAACAGGTACATTGAAATGTTCAATAATTTCTTTTGCCCATGTATAACGTGTAAAATTTCGTCGTTGAAAATCTCCTGATTTAACAATAATAAAAAATTTAAATTTTTCATTTTGACATGTATTATTTTTATTAATAATTAATGGTTCTTTAGCTAATTCTAAATCTTTATATGTATGAATTTTTCCTAAACAATTTCGACATATATTCGATGTATTTAATTCAGCATTTATAACATGAAATATATAAATTAAGATTAAAATATTTTTCATCTGAAATAAATATATTATAATCAATCAAAATAAAAATTACCTTTTCTTGTTTTAATACAGGAAGTATAACTGTAATTTAATTCATACTAATGTACAGTCAATACATTGAATAAGGTAGACGATTATAACGTAGAAATATGTACATGTGAACCGTTGATGCATATATTGAAGTTATTCAAGCATATCTTTTACCAGTGTTATAGGTAATAATTATAAATTATTTTGTTTAATGAATATTTGCTTTCCTCTTATTTTTTTTTTGTCCATGAGACGAAAGTAAAGATAAGTATTCTTGTATTGAGATGGAGAAGTGTTTAAATAAAACAAATTTAAGATGATAATATTCAATAATTCGATCTGAGACAATCTCTTTTTTAAAGATGCTAACATTTATGTAACGAAACACCAATTTTTGGCGCCATTGCACTTGTAAGCCCATTTGAGCGTAGATTTTTAAGTGGGAAACTTTAAAATTTTTTTAGTGCTTTCAATTTTTAGTAATTTAAAATAAAAATCTGACTTATGTCGTCTTTTATAGCAATTGCGTTGCAGCTATGACATAGTTCTATCGTAACCGAACACATGAAGATCATTTCATATATATTAAAAAAATATTTTATTTGAAATTTAATAAAAATCAGATTATTTTAACATTATTTACAAATTAACAATTTTTCTAAGAATTTTTTCAATCATATATTTCAAAAGGATCAATAAAATTTGTGGGCATTGTTTTTCCATATTTATTCCATTGATATATTTGAAATTCATTAATAGAATTATTTATTTCATCTTGAGTATTATTATTATATATTGAATTAGATGTAGATTTACAATTTATAGTATCATGTTTATTGTGTAATATTATATCAGTTGATATTGAATAACTAATAAAATTGACTGGAATTGATTGATGAGATTGAGAAGGTTGATACTAAAATAGTCATCCAAGATTAGAATTAAAATATAAAACTAAATAGCTTGCCTTCTCATTTGTCATGTTTACTAATTCTTTCATTAAATTTCCGAAATAATTCCTTCTTTCAGATTGATAAAAAATGACATATTTAACATCGAAAATATATGCACATATATATTTCGTAATTATTGTGGTTAAATAATGAATGGGATATAACAAATGATGAATAACATGATGTCATCTACTTAACATGTATTTTGAGTAATATTCCAGTGGAAAGAAAAAGGAAGAAATCCAAAGCAAACATTGAAAAAAAGAATTTTCAAACAGAAAGAAAAGAACCAATTTTTTTTCCAGAAATGATTCATGTTTCTATTATCAATTAAGCAACATTTATCTCTTTTTTATCCATACACATTTTGTGTATACTATAATGATGATTAAATTTTTACTTTGATTAAAATAAATGGATCTATGTCTTGTAGCGCCCTCTTGTCTCATCTCCTTCCGCTAATGGATATGTAGAAATAACGAATAAATAAACGAATTTGATCTCTTTTGCTTTGCTACAACCATAATCTGTCTTATTCACTAATTACTTATCTATCTATTATTTGATTTCACACAAAAAAAAATGTCATCTCCATCAATCGGATTATTATCATTACGTGATCGCCATATTGGTTTGTCAAAAATAAAATAAAAATGATATCTTTTATGTATATATATACGTTTAGCTACTCTCAAACAAATGTTAAATTTAAATACAAGTTCTTCATCAGCATTAAAATCATCTGGTGTAGATGTAGCTTGGAAAGTTCTTATTTATGATGAATTAGGTCAAGATATTATATCACCTTTGCTTACTATTAAAGAACTTCGTGATCTTGGTGTAACATTACATTTGTAAAATAATCTATTAAGAAAATTAATAAATTAATTTTTTTTTCATTAGATCATTAAAATCAGATCGTGATCCAGTTGATGAAATTGCTGCTGTATATTTTATTATGCCAACAAAAGATAATATAAATCGAATAGGAAAAGTAGAAAAAAAAGAAAATATATCTTTACTTTTGAAATAAAAAATAAACATAGGATTTAGCAGATGGGTTATATGAATCATATTATTTGAATTTTATTGCTCCAATTCCACGTGATCTTCTTGAAGATTTAGCAACAATTTCACTTGAATCTAGTTCACAACAAAGTATTTCGAAAGTAAAAAGAAAAAAACAATTTTTATTAAAATTATATTTATTGAATTAATATTAGATTTATGATCAATATCTTGATTTTATTACACTTGAAGATGAACTTTTTTGTTTAAGACAAGCAGGACGAGATAGTATATCTTATTATGGTAAATACAAAATTTTCTAAAAATAATTGAAAAAAATTTTTTTGTTAATTTTAGCTCTTAATCGTCCACAAATGCTTGATACAGAAATGGAACAAATAATTGAAACTATTGTTGATTGTCTTTTTTCAATTTGTGTTACACTTGGTATTAAAATAAAAAGTTTTTGTATGAAAAAAATTTTTTTTGGTTTATATAGGTTCAGTTCCAATTATTCGATGTCCAAAAGGTGAAGCAGCTGAAATTGTTGGCGAAGTTTGTTTGCTTTTTTTTTCTTTCAAAAAAAACAAAATTTTATAATCTAGAAACTTGATAAGAAATTACGTGAAAATCTTCGTGATCCTCGTAATAGTCTATTTTCATCAGATTCTATGACTACAGGAGCTTTAAGGTTTGTTCATATTCTTAATATAATAAAATTTTGATAAAATTTTTCAGTTTTCAACGACCACTTCTTGTTATAATGGATCGAAGTACTGATTTAGCAACACTTCTTCATCATACATGGACGTATCAAGCATTAGCTCATGATGTTTTAGTAAGAGAAAAATATATTAAAATTCTTTTTTTTTGTATTGTGTATTAATAAATGAATAGGATTTTAAATTAAATCGAGTTGAAATTGAAGAAATTGATGAATCACATACAACAAATGATGGACGACATTCAACAAAACGACGAACATATGATCTTATTCCAACAGATAAATTTTGGAAACAACAAAAAGGAAAGTAGGTTAAATAGAAAAATAAAATAGATTAAAAGTTCGTTTTTTTATTTAGTCCTTTTCCAATTGTAGCTGAAGCAATTCAAGAAGAACTTGAACGTTATCGAAATTCTGAAGATGAAGTTAAACGTCTTAAAACTGCAATGGTTTGTTTATTTATTTTATTAAAATTAAAAAAACAAAAAAAATCTTTTCTTTTTTCTTTATTCTAGGGTATTAAAGGTGATGCAGAAGATTTAGCTATAAGCATGTTAAATGATACAACAAGTAAATTAACAAGTGCAGTTAGTTCATTACCAGAATTATTAGAAAAAAAACGTTTACTTGATTCACATACAAATATAGCTACAGCACTACTTGATCATATTAAAGTAAATATATACATATATATGTCATACCTCAATTCTTATTTATTTATGTACCTTCAGTCAGATATGAAAAAAAAATAGGAACGATTAAGGCTGTAAGCATTTTTAAATACGATGAAAGAGCATATTTTCATGATCATCTTATTTAGAACATTTGACGCCTGAATAAAGAAAAGGTCTGAGAGAGCAATGTCACATCTGACGCATCTTTGTCCTTTGGTAGACAGTACATGGGTATTGAGAAACAATAATATTTTTGTTTCGAGCACGCTATAAACCTCAAATAATAGAAGATCATTAGTACCATATGTGCACTATAATCAATAATTGTCTCATATCTAATTGAACTTACATAAATGAATAAGAATTGTGATATTATGGAGCTAAACATGTTCATATATATGAAATTTATTTTATTTAAATAGAAACGAAAATTAGATATATTTTTTGAAACTGAAGAAAAATTAATGACAAAACAAGTTCAAGTAAAGAATTTTTTTTCGTATTTATTTATATATTTAATTAATAAATTTAATAGGAAAAATCACTTATGGAAGTTCTGTCTGATCCAGCAGGTAATATTATGAGGGTGTGACACCCTATTGATATTTCTATATTAAAAAATAATATATTCAACCGAGCGGATTGAGTTCTATCTGAAAATGCAATTCTTATTGCAAAAATTATCAATATAAACGAATTTCAGTACGAAATAAAGCCTCGCCAAGATACAAAACTTTCATTAATTTTTTGAGAGCTTCCTAGCTCGACAAAACTTAGTTCAAAACTTCTAAATTTTTCTATACAAGTTAGTCTAGTTGAGACCTCTGCATGCGCGGAGTTTCAGACCAAAATTCAAAAATACGATTTTTTCGTATCTGGGTTCTCCGTCAGAGATCTTTTGAAATAGACATATT
Source organism: Macrotrachela quadricornifera (assembly GCA_022393335.1). NCBI lineage: Eukaryota > Metazoa > Rotifera > Eurotatoria > Philodinida > Philodinidae > Macrotrachela > Macrotrachela quadricornifera. Next base: position 898,548 of record JAJEKB010021144.1, on the reverse strand, counting down.
GCAAATCTGGTAGTTTCACCAAATCTTAATAAGAACCCAAACACTTTTTGGGTTATTACTAGGACACGATTTCCTATCTACAGGCAAAGGGAGCACCTGAAAAGGTCCCCTCGCATGTTCAAATTAGGCACGCACCGGTTCCTCAAGCACTGAACATCGAACTAAAGCCCGAATTCAGTGTATATCTCATATGTAAATAATCAATATATTTCTTTTCAGCTGGTTCACCAGAAGATAAACTACGTTTATTTTTAATTTATTATATGTGTACACCAACAATAACACAAGTATAAAATATTAATTAAAATTTATCATTTAAAAAAAAAAGCATTTTATTTAGACTGAACTTGATCAATATATAACAATATTAAAAGGATCAAATTGTACACATTTAGATGCTATAACATATATTAAACGTTGGAAATCAATTAGTAAAATGAGTGTTGTTTCACAAGCAAGAGAAGGTGGAACAACAACAATGGGGTAAAAAGAAAAAAGATTGAAAAATAAATATTTTATTTTTATTAAATAAATTATTTAGTATGTTTTCAAATTTGGTTAATAAAGCATCAAAATTTGCCATGGAAGGCGTAAAAAATCTTGTTGTTAAACAACATGTAAATATATATTTTCCAAATAAAATCTTTTTTTTTTCTCATTAACTTTATATTTAAGAAAATTCCTGTAACAAAAATTGTTGATAATTTAATGGAATGTCGTTCATCACCTGAAACAGATGATTATCGATATTTTGATCCTAAACTTCTTCGTTCAACAGATAGGTAAAAATTTAAATAAAAGAAGAAAAAAAAGCAGTTTAAAATAAGTAAAATCATCTATACTTTCAATAGTATTCATCCAAATGAGGATAAGTAAGATAGTAAAGAAAACAATCGGTGATATGAATATACTAATATATATTAATTTATTAAATAAAAAAATTAATCGTTCTTTTTTTTTTAAATAATATTTAGTACAAATCTTATACGTAATCGACAAGGATTTAATGATGCAATTGTTTTTATGATTGGTGGAGGAAATTATATTGAATATCAAAATTTACAAGATTATGCACAAAATTTACAAGTTTATGCAAAAACTCGTTCAACAATACCAACAAAACGTATTGTTTATGGATGTACAGAATTGGTTAATGCTTCACAATTTCTTGAACAAGTAGATTATTTTTAATTTGAAAATTTAAATTGTTTCTTTTTTTTTTCTTTTATAATTTTAGCTTGCAAAATTGGGTCAATAATTTAAAACATTTAATAGAACTTTGAAATTTTTATGGGCTATTATTGTTAAATAAATTATTCTCATTGTTTTATTTTATTTTTTCTTTTCTTTTCACTTTTTTTTGTTATTTTAGTTTTATCTGTTCATTTATAGATTTTATTTTTAATAAGATAATTATGGTAGGAGAATATTTTTCTTTTTAAGAAAATAAAAAAAAGATAAGATTTTATTTATATTCTAGTCAAAGAATTTTACTGAAGAAGAAATTGATAGTAAGAAATTTATAAATTCAAAAAATATTTTTAAATTTTTGTAATTAGATTTTCGTCAATGTTTTCAATTATTTGCTCCACAAGGTTATGTAGATACACCAGATAAATTATGTTTTATAATGCGATCATTAAATATGGCACCAACAATTGCCGAACTTAAACAATACTTTATGAAATATAAAAAAGGTATTTATATGTTCTTTATTATTATTATTTAATATTAAATAAAAATTATATATTTAAAACTAGATAATGATATTGTTGAATTTGATGATTTTCTTAAAATTATTTTGGAACATCGATCAGTAGAGAATACTTCGAATGAATTAATGGCTGCTTTTCAACTCTATGATACAAATCAACATGGTTATATTGATGCTAAACAATTAAGATATATTTTAACTAATACAGGAGAAAAATTAACTGATAAAGATGGTAAGAAAACAAAAAAAATTTAACAATAATAATAAATAATACATATTATATTTATAGTCGATCTTATTTTACGTGAATTAAATGTTACTTCTGATGGTCGGATTTTTTATGATAATCTTGTTCATATGATGGCTCAACCATTAACTGGACGTTATTAGATAAAAACAAACAAAATATTTCAATTTTAAATCTAATATTCTCGGGGATTTTAATTATATATATATATATATTTGTAATTATCTCGTCATTTAAATTGGTCATATAATAAAATTAAATAAAAGTTTCTACATGTCGAAAGCATGTTTTAAAAATCAATAAAAGAAAATTGTTTTTATTTAATTTTGATTGAGTTTTTTCATTCGTATTTGATATCGTATTTGAGCTTGAATTTTATTTTGATCAAACATATTAGAGGATTTTATAAAAGCAGCATACATGGCTAGAACATGTATAGGTAAAAAGGCTATCAGACTAATAGCATTCATAATAGCAATCGGTTGTTTACAGGCATTTTCCTACAATATATATATATAAAGAAATAAATTAAATATTAATCGAAAATTATTATACTATATCTGTTGGATATAGAACATTAACTTTTGGCTCTGTAGTTGAAATCGTCGTTGTTGTTACTGTAGTTGTTGTAACTAAAATTATAAATATTTTTTATCAAAATTTAATTAATTAATTGTTTTTTATTTTACTTGATGTTGATGTACTAGCAGTTGATGTTGTTGTTGTAAACGTTGTAGTACTTGCAATTATAATACCAGTTGTCGTTAACTTTTATAAAATAAATGAAAATGAAAAATTTGAATATTATTATTTATATATACCAAAGTATTAACGGTAGTAGTTGATAAAGGTCGTGTAGTAATTGTTCCGACTGTTGGTGGAGTAGTAGTAGTTGTAGTTGTTGATGAAAAACCTGGATCCCATATATCAAAACGCCAAAAAAAAGGATCAGTGATAGGTGATGACTCCGGTCCTTGAAAAATAAAACAGAAAAAAGCATATTTTTTTTTACCATTTATCTTGATTATTGATTTGAATAAAATATTTACCACAAAATTCAGTACCACTAGCCACACCTTTATCAATAAATTATAGAATAGTACAAAACAAAAAATAATAAAAAGAAAACAATTCTTACCACTATCAAATGTGACATAATATGAATGTCCAGGAATCCAAGGTGGAGATGGAATATAAAATGTAATAGTATATCCACTATATAATACTTTAGAATCCCAACCACAATCCATAGTATGAACACTTGTATTAGTTGAAGCATCATTGAAATAGACATAAGTATAATTTCGAGTTGGACGATTTACTGGACGTGAAGCTAAAAGACATTTACAAATATATCCAAAAATATTATTAATCATTTTACCTTGAATTGAAAAAGTAGTTTGATTAGCAAATATAGTACCAATGGGTGATGCTGTACCTTGAACAGCTGTTGTTCGAATTAGATTAGGTGAATCAAATCCAACTAAAAATGTAATACACCATTGATTTGATTGAATATTAGTATTATCAATTGCTCCAGCACAAAAACCTTGTGGTCCATATTGATCAGCTTGTGGAATCCAACTCAAAAGAATTTGATAAATATCTATATAATAGATTATAGATGATAATCAACTTCAAATATTTATAAACAAACTTGAACTAGGATTTGTAATACTACTCTTTGTCATACCAATTGGAGAACTTGTAACAAAATCAATAATACTCTTACTTGAACAATAAATTTCTGCAATAACATATTCTGTAACATTTGAACCAATTGGTGTACCAATACAAGCTAAAAAAACAAAATCATATCATTTAATTATTAATATAAATATTATTTACCTCGATTTGGTCGATTACCAATAATAGCTGGTGGAATACTACATCCAGTTGGTGTTGAATAAGAATAAAAAAGAAATTGAATTGGAACAGAACTCATTGGAATTGTTGATGTACTATCATAAAAATCTTCAATTTGTAAAGCAACAGCATAAAATGTTGATACATTATACAATGTAAATATTATTGTACAATTTTCACTTATTAAATTTGCATAAGGTATACCTAAACATATTCCACCACATTCATTAAATGAATTAATATTAGTTATTGAAGTTGACCATCGACATTTTAATGTATCACTTCCATCACCATCAGACATTTGAACAACATGAACATGTTGAATAAGAGCTTCTTTATATATTACAGGAAGTGTTGTAGCTACTGGACTAGTATTTAAATATCCATCTGGACGAACAATTGTACTAATCCGATTTATAACATACCAATAACTATCTGCACCTACGACAAGATTTGATAGCCAAGCAGCTGATACAAAACCAACACTTATGGAAATATTTAATGGTAATGTAACAATATCATATCGTTCTCCAGAACTTAAATCACCACCAATACTATAATCTGTACAATAAACATCTGTTGTTAGATTAGGCCATGCGGAAAAATCACATGAGCCTGTATAACATCGAAGAAAATCATATGAATAAAGAAGTCCACCAGCAGTTATAGTTGAACCATCACAATATACTGCTCCTCGACGCCATGAATATCGCTGACGTACTTGAATTAGGACTGAACTACTATTAGGTAAATTATTGAGAGGACGCCTATAAACATTTTCTATCAATGAAAACAACAAAAAAAATTTATTACGTATTTAAACTAACCATGAAACGACACCACCACGAAAATGAGAACTATAGATAAAAGGAAAAAGATATGTAATTAGAATAAAAATATGCAACATAATATCTATATAATGTTGTTTTGCCGTTGATTTTTAATATCGATATTTAAAATAGCAAATAAAATTAAACATTTAGATTTTATATGAGTATTTTCTAGTGATTTATAATTAATCTTAATGTAGTTTTTTTTTTCGCTTATATAAACATTCGGACAAATTCTTCATCAAAAATCATATTTTATATTATAGATACCTTTTAAAATTCTTCGTTTACATTTTGTTAATCAACTTTATATTCATTATAACAACATTTATTCTATAATACTTGTTTTTTGAATATTTAAAATCTGATTATAGTAAAAGATTATTAAGAGAATAGTGTATCCGTATTCCTAAAAAGGAAAAAGAAAAATCTCACGTTTCTCTCTCTCTCTCTCTCTTTCTTATATAAAAAGAACAAAGTAAATGACGATGTTTTATTAACCCACGTATATAAAGCGGTATATTAGATAAATAAAGATGTGCCTGTCTATTTAAATCTTATTATCTGCTTAAATGCATGCTTAATATTAGACATTAAGTAGAAAAAAAATATGCCATTCTATCTTTTCTTTTCCTATTCAGTAACAAATATATATATATATCTATGTAAAAAAAAAGAAAGAGAAGAGAAAAAAAATTTTCTTGTCATTTCTTTTTTTTTGTTGTTAGTTTAATAATGTGTTCTAAATATTCTGATACTATTGCACGTGAACAAGTAAGAATAGATTAATAAAATTTTAATTTGATTTTCATTTATAATTCTTTAAGCAAATTCGAGAATTAACATGTAATACAAAAATAATCTCAACTATACCAACAGGTTTATTTAAATAATTTTATTTATTTAAAAGAATTTTTTTTTAGTTCGAACAAGACAAAATGAACCATATGCTTATGAAGTTATTATTATAGCTATTATACATATTATATTTGCATTTTTTATTCTTGGACGTTTTACTATAAATAATGGACTACTTATTCGAGAAGCTTATTATGCTTTAATAGATACATCTAATGAAACATTTACTGAATCATCATCACCATCATTTTTTGAAACAATTCGATAAATATATATATGTATTTCTTTTCTTTGTATAGATACAATATTCATACTGAAATTTGTAAATTTTTTTTTTCTATTAGAAATATATACTCTTTTATTAATTTATTCTAATATATAACTTATTGATCATAAATAGAGACAAGAAATATATAATTTTTTTTCTTTGTTAATGTACTATTTTATTAATATACAATGGGTCAAAAGTTCAGAGGAAAAAAGACAATTGAATATTTCCATGGCGACACCAGCAAACGATTCAAGTTTTTCTTTATCAATAATAGAGGCATATTGATACATTATTCCTGTACAAACTGATTTTACGTTTTCTTCACAGATAGGAAACTTTTATTGATAACCTGCTCGTTTACTCGAACTGTAATGAAGATATTGTGATTTATAAGTGGTTTAAAAAACTCAAATAAATGATAACTATTTGACAGATGTTTAATTTTTATTTTAGTAGAAAAATATTTAATCTTAATAAATATTGATTTTTCTGATAAGCGTACAAAATATAATGGTTTACAGTACGATTTATGTTTTTATGAATCTATTAATAGATTATAAAACTATTTTATAAATTCACTCATTGAAAATTTACTAGATTCTAATGCAAAATATGAAATATTATTGTGAATAATTATTAGTATTTACTTTTGAATTTCAACTAAATGACATACATCTTGTAGTTTATACCATTCAAGGTTTTTTACCTTTCCTTTACTGCATTAAATACTCGAAATATAAACCGTGAACAACGTTTTAGTTTTTTTTTTGTCGTTCTCCTTCCACGTGCACAAAGAATTTGAATATATTTTGTCTACCTTTATTGTATTATTATATACTAATGATGGTCCACCAATAGTTTATGACAAGGATTAACTCATAAATTAGATGGTATTATGCAAGAATATGATTTATTTCAAGAAGAATTTGAACAATCAATTAATAAATATTCATTATTTGAAAATATTGATAAATGGGAAAAAGAATCAATTGAAAAAATTCAATTAATTGCAGAAACAGCTCGAATTGATCTACAACAAATAACAGATAAATCAAAAGAAGAATTATTAAAAGTATATCATAATATCATTATAAAATTTCGTTCAACGTATGAAACTAATATTTATTCTGAAAATGAACTTAATCAATCGATGGAACAATTAAAACAACTTCAAAAGAAAATAATCTCATTACTATCAGATAAATTTATTGAAAATAAATCATCGATTAATAATTTGATAACAACTCAAGATAATAGTATAGAAAAAAATCTATTAAATTCTATGACACAAGATAGATTTTCAAAAGTTATTGGTAGTATTATACTTGATGAACAAGGTCTTCTTGCTAAGCATACTGATAATGATTGGAACTATGAATATGTTCTTGGTGAACAATTCTATTCTAAAGGTCGACATACGATTCTATTTAAAATCGATCAAAGTGGAATGCCATATAATATTTTCTTTGGTTGTATTTCATCTCAAGCAATTCGAACTAGAATTTCAATTAACTCTCTATTTACTGTAGGATGGTTTGGTTACAATCAAGTATATGAACATGGTATTCATATAAATAATCCTAGTTTACATGGTTATAATAGTAATCAAATAGCAATAAATGATATATTACATTTGATATTTGATTGTGAAAAAAAACAGATTGAATTAGTTCATGAAGATACAAATAAGCGACATGTTATACAAGTTAATATTAGTAAAGCACCATTTCCTTGGCAGTTTCTAATGGTATTAACTGATAAAGATGATTGTGTCAGAATTCTTCCAACAAAACAGTTACAATTGATAGACGAAGTCTAAATTGATTTATCGATTGATTAAAATACATAGTTTAAATGAATGCATTGTTCTGAAATTTATTAATCCTTTTAAATATATTTCCTTATTATGTTTTCTTTATTTTAATGTTAGTGATCAATCTGACTGGATATCTTAAGTCTTTATACATTATATAGATTCTATCATAGAGCATAGCATTACGAAGTTTTTTTTACCAATTATAATACTAATGATCGATCAACTGAAATTGTATGTTAAAGTTAACAAATCCGATTACCTGTCAGGCTAGTTTTGATATGATTTGACAGAGTTTTTTGTGTGCTATAAAATGACATAAAACTATTGATGAAAAAATACTGACTTCATAAAAATGTCTGAAGCATATGAGGTCCAAATGGAGTTCGGCGATTCCAAAAAAATCGAGAACAAAACTAAATTATAATTTCCAAATCGGTGTCATCTTTTTTACGGATCGTCTATTGCTTTGAAAGTAAATAAAGTAAACTCTCTTTCATAATAGAAGTTTTCTCTAGAGGAGTCGATTCGCTGGATGTATCAGAAACTCACCTTGTTTTAAAATAATTTTTTCTTCTTAAGGTTATTCAAAAACTTGGATATTTTGGGGGTTTCTATTGTGAGGGAAAGAGAATGGTACAGTTAATCAAAACAGAAACAATAATATGTTTATATACAGCTAAAAATATATATTATTTGAAGGATACAAGAGTGAGTGTCTTCTAATGTATAAATTAATTCACAGTTCCAAATTTCTGCATGTACTTTACATGTATATCAACTCATACTATTCTTCTATCTGTTTCAGATGAAATTTTAAATCAATAAATAAATAGTGAATAGCTAGAGAAACAGTGTTCTAGACTAAGGTGAGCGATATATTTGCGATGAACCTTCCTTTATTCTCAACCAGGTTATAATTCAAGAACAAAAGACATCAGCTATACATACCCTCAAGAACGAAAAGAAAGAATGTGCGGGTAGTGGAGCAAAACAATCAAAACATATGGCGGATAAAGAGGAATGTATACATGTATGAAGGAGAAAAGGCTTGGGAGGAATATGAATACGAAACAAATGCATGACGGAGGAAACAGAGTGTATCATGCCCGATGCACATGACACTTTAAGACTAGTTCTGATCATTATTAAACACATTTCAGACCAGTCAAAATCACTTCATATTGACTGTATAAAATAACGTCAGTCTATCGCATTGTCCTACTCTGTCATTAAGACGCCCGTTCGGTTTTAAATATTGTCAGGTTAAGTGTTCAAATCTATCTTTTAATTTCTCGTTCTGGATGGATTCAAGGACACTCTAGACGACTCCAGACCTTTTTGAAGGATATTTCTTCAAAAGATGACGAATCATGACGAATGTGAAAGACTTTTCAAACAAGATCTGATGTGTAATGCGAACATTTCGGACTATTCATGTTGATCGTCTTCACTCATTTTTTATTTACCTGAGTAGCTTCCAACATTATTATCTAGAAGAAAGAAAAGAGTACAAATATTCTATATTGAAAATCTATACATACACATAAAAAACTCTAATCAATCTGAATAGAAAAGTTCATGCAAAAAGAAACACTAAAATTTTTATTTGATCATCTATGTATTTGCATTTTTTACTTGGCATATGTGAAAAGTGAGATCTTATCACTAGTAGTCGTTACACATAGTTGTGCAAGAAACATGTGTATGTTGATAAGACTTGCTGTTGTTATCACTAGACGGAGAAGGATAACTAGACCAAGCAAATTCGATTATCTTTCATTTCATCACAGCAAGGTATGTATTACTCGAATCAGGAGCATAAATAAGGAGTGCGTGGGTCGTAATGCTTTCTCTGCTTCGGAAAATTAATAGAGAAAAAGAAATTTATGCTCCCCTCCTTACTTCAGAATGACTTTTGATAATAGAATTGCACGTATAAGGATATCATTTTTAGGCTATTCCTAAAAATCTGAAACCTGCTGTAGCTTTCCGCTTCTGACAATCAAAATTCCTCTACGGATCATCATTTCTAGAAGCATAAAAATCTACACAGACTCGTCATAAAACAGAAGACAAGGTATATCTTAGCGTTCTAGCGTATGTGCGAACATGCAAAAGTAGTCCATCAGATGCATATGTGTTTCTTGTGCACGAAACTATAAGAGTAGCTGCACGAGAACTAAATCCGATTGTGCTCAATCAACAATATTAGATACAGATGAAAGTAATCTCACTTTGTAAAGCAGTTTTTTTAAACATATATCGAAGTTTTCTAAACTTAACGAATGCATTTTAGCTGAGATATGATGATTCCACGAATAGCATCAAAAATAGCATTTTACTAATTCTTTTTATTAATTGGCGGCATTTTTCTTATCAATCATTTATACGAAATCTCTTCACGATATATTGTCATTAATGTAAATTCAACTTCTGAAAACTTTCCCACATATAATTCTTTAATAACCATACCAGAGCAACATGACTTAGGAGTGGAGCGTTCCCCGTTCTTAAGCGTTCACTTGGAACGGAACGCGAACGCAACTCATATTACGTTTTCTAGCATCTTTTAAACGTATCAAGTCATGTATACCTGTTTGGTCATCCTCTTATGCAAAAGAAGTATTCCGTTCCCCGTTCTTGGAACGGGAACGCAACCACCGTTCCCGATCCACGAACGGGGAACGCATCCTATTTTACATTTTCAGCATTTTTTAAACGTACTAAACTATTTATATTTGTCTTTTTTTATCTTTTTATGTAGAAGTGTTTATGCGTTCCTCGTTCTCAGAAAAGGGGAACGTGTCTCATGTTATCCGTTACTAGTATATGAGGAATTTATTGTTAAAACTACTATGTTGCTATTTTATGACTTACGCATTATGAAATTGTTGTTTGCTAATAAAAGCTCTACTCTTGTGTTTTTCTAAGACGAAAGTGATCTACACCAACGATCATTATTACATTTTAATAATAGCCTTTACAGTTATTTAAGAAAAATTTGTGTTAATATATAGCCGTTAATATTCTTAACCTCCGTCGATATGGTTATATGAAATCTGAACGAATCAAACATCTTTTTATTGCATTTCTGCTTAATATTTATTACAGATATGATTTAAATCATCTTGGACATTTAGCACTTACAGCGCGAAACGTGTTTTCCGCATTGAGCCACATTAAAAATGGGCTAATCATTAGCATGATCCAGATCGGACATTATCCTGTATTCCCGCGTTCTTAACTATTAAAGCATATCTTGCGTTCCTCATTCTTAGAACGGGAACGCTACTTGCACTCTCCGTTCTCAGAACGGGAACGATACTCGTGTTCCGCGTTTTGAGGAACGGGAACGGTACTTGCTTTCCCATTTTCTAGAAACTAGAAAGCAAGTTGCCACTCACCATTCAGGAACAAAACATGACTACCAAATTTCTACTCGCGTTCCCCATTCTTGAAAAGGGAACGGTACTCGTATTCTCCGTTTCTCAGAACGGAACGCGAACGCTCCACCCCTAAACATGACTATTCTTCTCTTTTGAAAAAAATCTCAAGAGATGGTCTTTTTCTTTATTGTGTACTCAAAAAGTGAGTACACTACTAAAATCGGTCAGTGTGTCTGGCCGTCCGTCTGTCAGTCCGTTTATTCGATAACTCTTCAAAAATGTGAGCGATTGACCGGAAATTTGTTTGCACAGCTTTGCCTCATCAATATCTCGGTCGAGTTCGTAGATGAGAAGGATCCGTCAAGAAATAATTGAGTTGTCGAAAAAAATGTCATTATTCATCAGACCATCCCTGAGGGAGTACAGGAATTTTTCTAAAAAAAATTTTTTCTCAGAACTATTTAAAATATATATGAATCAACTCAGTTTTAAACGCTGATTCCAAATATGATGTTAGTTTTGAATGAAATCGTAGGTTTTTAAGTGAAAGTTGCCTAAACAGGGTCCAAAAATGCACAAAATCTGTATTTTGAGGCCAGTGTACGTAAATATGTCTCAGGTGACTAGTGATTTTGGGGTATTTTAGATCCATGGTTTTGTCGCTACTAATAAGAGTTATCAAATGGAAAAAATCCGAACTTGATAGCCATTAATATTGGTGGATTATTATGAAAATACTGATATCTCTGTATATCATATATCTATCATAGATCCATGAGGTTACCTATGACCATAATCTCGGTAGATACAACTCCAAATCCATTGTGAAATAGCTCCTCCTATCCAGTTTTCTAAGCTGAGCATGGATCCGAACTCGATTTTCGTGATTTCTAAATATATAATATTACTTTGGGAGTTGAGTCAATGCTCACTAGATAGGGTCGCCTACAGTGTAGTCCATGCTATCTTGGCTCCCCAGATTTTTTATTCTTACAACTCAGTGGCAAAAGATGTGTCTTAATGAAATCTATGTCTTATAGAAAAATAAGCTTAAGATCTCGTGCACCAGGTGAGAAAAATTCAAAATACCATCTCCCGCAGTGTAATATTGCATCGAATTTTCTCAGTTGTTAAATTCTATCACTTCTTTTTTTTTTGGTTAAAGCTTGTTTCATATCATATTTCATATTATAAACTCATGTTAATTAAGTCAAAGTATGGTACAAATTGTTGAGGATTATCTTGAAAAGGTAAAAGAGCATCATAATGGGTACCATTGTAACAAATACAAAATCCTAATTTATTCATAAATAAATTCACCATTTTCTGAAGAAAATAAACAAAAAGTAAAGAAAATCAAAGCAAGAATTATTATACTTAATGAATATTTTTTCTGGTCAATAATAATTTACGGACTTAGAACGTGCCTAGACTAAATCAACTTAAAATTTTCAGATCCGGATCTGGATTCGTACCCAGCGAGCTCTAGTCGACACATTATAGGATGACTCATACGTCTTATTCACTTTTTGAAGTACACATAACTCTCGGATTTAAATCCGAGGTTTCCGCATTCATTTAAACAAAGAATGCGTCAGCTCAAGAGATTAACATGTGCGTGTGCTATGCCAATGATATTAAATTACAAAAATTTGAAAAGTTATCTCCATGTTCCTGTAGTATGCGATCACAAAAAAATAACTGAATGTCTTTACTTATCAACTCATTATCTTTTAGTAATAATTCATTCATAGTCATTGCATAATGTAGTTTTGTAACGTTTGAAATTCTCTATTAACTGATACGCAAAAACAATTTCTGATGAAAAATTAATTAAACAAAAATCATGCTAAAATTTAATACAATCAATTCCAAGATATTCACTAGATTTTTCCATTATGTGATTATACTTGATTAAAATTAATTTTAACATCTAATAACAATAATCCACCAACGTATCAATAAAATCAATAGAAAAAAAAACTCATTATACATACTCTTCAAGGAAGCACTTCAAAAACTCTAATCTTTTTTTTATAACGAATGTTTCATTCTTTTGTAAAAAAAAAGAAATTCTTATGCCGACTTCTATTCATTCTCTTTTGTTGTAATCAAGTTTTAACAACTATGCACAATAATATTACTAGTAAACATCATTGTATCATATGTGGTAAAAGTGGTAGTATATATATTTGTGATGGATGTCATTTAACATTTTGTTCTCGACATGTTCTTAAACATCGAGAAGAACTTAGTTATCAATTAGAAAATCTTATACAAGATTATAATTTACTTCGATATGATATTGAACAATCATCAAATGAATATCATTATTTACGAAAAATTGATAAATGGGAAAAAGAATCAATAAAAAAAATTCGAATAACTGCAGAAAATGCTCGAATTGATTTAAAACAAATAGTTAATAAATCGAAACAAGAACTTATAAAAATATCTCGTGATATTAATTTTGATCTTAATTCATCACGTAAAACAGATGATTTTTCTGAAAATGATCTCAAAAAATGGATGAAACAATTAAATGATCTTCGATCAGAAATACAATCATTAGCTCCAATTGAATTAATTGAAGATCAACATTCTCCGATTTATCGTATTAAAATAATAAATAATAAAAATCGAAATATTCGTAAAAATCATTTAAATAATAGTAATAACAATTCATTAAATTCTGATTCTCAAGAATATTTTTTCAAAGCAACAAATTGTGCTTCAATTGAAAATCAAGGTCTTATTGTTAAACATATTGGTCCTGATCTAGAATATGCACATATACTTGGTAAACAATATTATTCTCAAGGACGTCATACCAATCGATTTAAAATTCTCCAATGTACTCTTCCATATATTATTTTTTTTGGTTGTATATCATCTAAAGTAAATGAAAAAATAATTAATTATAATTCACCTTTTGTTGTTGGATGGTTCGGTTATCATGAAATATATCAACATGGAATTTGGAATAATAATTTAACTTTACATGAATATGATAGTAATGAATTTGAAACAAATGATATATTACAACTTACATTTGATTGTGATTATAAACAAATTGAATTATTTCATGAACGTACAAGCAAAACACATAAACTTCCAGTAAATATAGATAAAGCACCATTTCCATGGCAAATTTTAATAGTACTTGTTCATCAAGATGATAGTGTAAAAATTTTACCTAAAAGATAAAGTTTTATATGGCATGAAAAATAAAATATATTTCATCAGTTTAGTAAACTTTAAAAAATTTAGTTTCAATATAGTATGATAGAGAAACGAATGCGAAGAATTTTTTTTTTTATTTCGATCAGATCTGTTTTGTTCTCATATGTCACGATAATATGGATACTAGCGAGTATTTTTCGAATAACTTTTGACAGCAACAAGATAGAAAAGTGAGCTTTTTTTCATAGAAAATCGTATTAGAGACTAGACTATAATACATATGATTCATCTCAGTCTTCCATAGTCAAGATAAAAAAATCTTTGCATTCTTTTTTTGTATCATACTATATTGAAACTAAATTTCTTCAAGGTTTACTATACGGCTAAGTAACACCAAGCTATTAACTATTGGTATACCCTAAGTATATTCTCTTAGTAAAATGATACAAATTTATATTTCTTTTCTAGTGAACTATTTTTTTTTTATTAGCTCTATTCGTATTAAATATAATCTAAATATATTCAATCATTATTAATTTGAACATAATGTACATTTATAGAGGTGCTTTTCTAATTTCTCATGTACGCCAATTTGTTTCTTTATCATGATTTTAGAAACTTAAATTTACCTGTGTCTATCTTTTGATAACTATGTTACACATGGTCATATGGTTAAAATGTTCACAGTAACGTTGGTACAGATGACCAAATAATAAAAATTAATTTTTTTGAATTCGTTCACTTATCATTTTACCAGTATTCTTGTTTCTATTCACTTTAATCAAAATTCAAAAATCGTCATTCGATCATAGTTGTTTGATTTTCAATCAAATATTGTACATAGTCAACCATTATGAATTCTCAGTTACATATATACAAATAAGTGTATTTGCATCAGTATTCACTTTTCAGTCAAGCATCAAGCGAATCTATTGTCGATGAATGTTACTTGTTATATTTATACCTACTCATTGAATGTTGTTCTGTATATTATATTGCAAACTGTCATTCACAAAATTAAGATAGATGAGATACTTACCGTACCGATAAAGCAAAAGTATGATCAGCAAAAAACTAAATTTCTTTAACTATCAATATCATATAGGGACGTTAAAATCAGTCATATTCATGACAATTTTTTTATAACAGATAGTCTATAATTCGTCATCAGATGTTTTTTATAGCAATTATCAATAGATATAAATAATAATTATAATCGTAAGGTAAAAAATTATCATTAATTTAATCATATCGAAACAGGTCACAGCAATGTAACTAGGATGCTCACTTGCAATTGTATTGATTATCTTATCTTTAGTTGATTTTTCGAACTATTGATGAGTAATTTTGCTCAAAATCAAACTAGATGTACAGTTAAATGAAATGATCTGTCTATCTTAGAAGTCAAAGAACTCAATCCTCAACGTATTTTTCAATACAGATAGATAATTTCAACAGAAGCTTAAAAGAATGAAATTCTGTATAGAACATTCAAATAATTTACTTGACTTAAGTAGATCAAGAAAAAAAAGACATGATTATATACATCTACGTATGGTCAATCTAAAGTGATAAATGCGAGCAGAGAAAACTATGTGGATATAAGGAAAAGAAAAGGCAAAATAGAATACGCGTATACCAAGGACATATATCTCTATCAATAATCCAATAATTTGTTATCGTATTATTTGAAATTCAGATGATTTATTACAGTTCTAACTATTGACTGTTTCATTGCACAAAACATATTCGAAAAAGTTTTATTAATAATTTTAATCAAAAATTAATTTAACTGTTTTTATTGTTAAAATATAAAATAGAAATTTTCTTTCTTTAACATAATATCATTATGATTCATTTAAAAGAGATATTATATTTGTTGTTTCTTCTTAAATTATTTTTTGATTCGTCTCCATGAATGTCCATAGAAAACAGTAAATGTTTTTTTCCTTCTTCTTCTTTATATTTATTTTAAATTTAAGATAAAAGAATAAACATATATCTTACAACGACGATGAATACAAATATAAATCCAAAAAAACAATGTGTTACATGTAATAAGAGTAATGGAATATTAATATGTAATGGATGTCAACAAATCTTTTGTGGTAAACATGTTATTGAACATCGACAAGATTTATCAGGACAATTAGATAATATTATGCAAGAATATGATGTACTTCAAAATGATATTGAACAAATATCATATGATAATGTATTATTACAGAAAATTAATCAATGGGAAAAAGAATCTATTGAAAAAATTCAAATAACTGCTGATAATGCACGAAAAAATCTTCAAAAATTACTTGATCAATCAAAAGAAGATCTTTCAAAAAAATGTCATAATATGGCTATTAATCTTCGTTCATCTCGTGAAGCTGATGATTATTCAGAAAATGATTTTAATTATTGGATAGAACAATTAAAAACATTTAAATTAGAAATTTCATCACCATCATCAATTAAAATAAATCAAAATAATAAATCTGTTATTCATTTAATTACAATTGAAAATAATGATAATAAATCAACAAAAAATGAACAACGTACTTTATCAACAAGTTTATCAAATACAATATTAGAAGAAAAATTTTTAGATACATTTGGTCCTGTGAAAATCGAAAATGAAGGTTATCTTGCCAAACATACTGGCTCTACTCGAGGCTTTTCATACATTCGTGGTCATTTGCTTTATTCTCAAGGTTCTCATACGATTCGATTTAAACTTGAACAATACAAACAACCTTATCATATTTTCTTTGGTTGTATATCATCTCAAACAGATTTAAAAGAAAATATTTTTAATTCCAATAATGCTGTAGGATGGTTTGGATTTAGTCAAGTATATGAACATGGACGTTGTAGTACTAACTGTAAAAAATACGGTTATAATAGTTGTTTAATACAAATAAATGATATTCTACGTATTACATTTGATTGTAATAACAAACAAATCAAATTATTTAATGAACGTTTAAATAAAATATCTACACTTATGGTGAATATAAATAAGATTCCTTATCCATGGAGATTATTAATGGTATTGGTACATAAAGGCGATTGTGTAAAAATTCTTCCTAAAACATGAATTTTCTTGATAGATTAAATTGATGTTAACTATTTTTTTTTATTATAATAAATTGTACATTTGATATTCATTGAAATATTGACAATAACATCTATTTTTTTTAAGTCACATTTAAAATGAATTTATGGAATATTAATAAAAAGAGGATATATTTATTTTATAATCACAAAAATAAGTTCTAATCAATGTAATTCTCAACAAAGTTTTTTGCTGATAGAAAAATGAGCCAAAATTGAATGGTCAAAGTTATTTTTCTTTTCTGTTTCGAACTTGTATATAATCCAGCAGAGTAACTGTATCAAAATAAAATATTCAAGATTTTGCGTAAATACAGCAAACCGCATAGAACTAGCAAAATATAACGTATTTAAGCTGTATAAAATGCAGTGGCAAGACGACTAACGGGATAGAGAGCTGCATCGTATTGTGAATGATTTTGGTGGACATTTTCTCCGAATTTGAACAAACTAGCAGCTCAATTTTCTTCAATTTTTGAGACATGCATTACACTTAAGATAGTATTTTTTCTTTACTAAATATATAGCCCTTTCAAAACTTGCATGTAAACAATGTGCGCCTTCAGAATATTAATTACGGCAGTAAATTCTGTATACAATATTTACACAATTCTGTCTGAATTCAGAAAAAATCCAAGTTCAATTATTATCATATCCGGACATACTGACTGCTAGTATGCACATGTGATCCACGGAAGTTCATGATAAGTGTATGCAAGTGTCATTTATCTAGTCTCTTAAAAAACTTGAAATAATTTATAACTTGTGCAATATTGACTTCTGTATTGACCTTTTTCCAACGTTATTTTATGCATAAAAAATAGTTTATATGAAAAATTGAAAAAGAGTTGGGCTTTTTATGGTATTCCTTCGTCTACTAATGCATGAAATATAATTGGAGAAAGCCAAGAGCATTTGCAACCGTATGTGTTGCGATAATAACACACACCGATAATGAGAGAAAACTTATTAATTCTCTTTTTTCCAATTTAGGTAAAACTTTTTTCACCTTGCCTCTTTCTTGTCGCTCTGATGCAATAAAACCTTCCATGTACATGGTAGTTTTATTTGTTAAATAAAACATTTTGCGTTCTTCACACATTTTCGCTTCGATATACTTGTTACGCTGTTAAGATAAGAACAATACTGACGGAAAACGACACTTTCTTTTTCTTTCCCTCATTTATATATAATATAAGGTCTGAATAACAATAATGTGTGCAAGCGTAAGTGATAAAAAACAATGCGCTACATGTAGCAAGAGTGCGGGTATATTCACATGTAATGGATGTCAACAAGCATTTTGTTCTAAACATTCTATTGAACATAGACAAGAATTAAATGGACAATTAGATAATATTATGCAAGAACACGATTTATTTCGACAACAATTAGAACAGAAACCGTTGAAAAAAAATCCTTTATTAAAGAAAATAGATAAATGGGAGAAAGACTCAATTGCAAAGATTCAAGCTGCTGCTGAAACAGCAAGAAAAACTCTACAAGAACTACTCGAGCAATCAAAGGAACGACTTTCAAAAGTATGTTATGATGTTAAAGAAAATCTTTGTTCATCTCATGAAGCTGATGATTTTTCTGAAAATGATCTTATTCGATGGAAGAATCAATTAAAAGAACTTCAATCAGACATAATATCACCATCATCAGCTAAATTAATCCAAGATAAAAGTGCTCCTATTTATATAATGAAACTTGAAAGTAATATTTCTGCTAATAATCAATCTTCAAACAACAAAGAACCTCCACCAACTAAAAACTCTTCCAAACCAAACATACAAGAACGATTCTTGCAGAAATTAGGTCCTGTCCATATTAACGAAGGAGGTGATATTGCTCAGCATGTTGGTCAAGCTTCGGATAAGGTTTATCTACGTGGTCAATATCTTTATTCTAGAAATTGTTTTACTATAGGATTTAAGCTTGAGAAATACAAACAACCCTATCGTATTTTCTTTGGCTGTATGTCGTCACAAACAGCTTTAAACGAAGATGTATTTAAATCTTCTGGCTCTGTAGGATGGTTTGGATCGAATCAAGTATATGAACATGGACGTTGCAGCAGTAACGCTCAAAAATATGGATATAACACTAACAAAATACAACCTGGTGATACATTTTACCTTACACTCGACTGTACTAAGAGGCAGATTACACTCCTTCATGAACGTTTGAAAAAAACATATACTCTTTCGATCGATCTCAATTCAGCTCCATTTCCTTGGCAATTTCTAATGGTATTATGTAATCCTGGTGATTCTGTTAGAATTTTACATAATGCTTAAATTTTATTTATAAAAGACAAATTAACATTAATTTTCTTTAAAAAGAATATATTCATATGCTTATAGAAGATTTTCTACAATTAAAATATTTGATCAAAAGAGAAATTTTTCAATAACTTGAGAGCTGATCACGAACTTAACTTTTCGAACCTTTTCAAAAATTCCCACAATAGTTTCCGAACTATTTCTTCCCTCACCCTCACCCTCTTTTACAAAATGTTCAATTTTTTTTTTCATCTGTTTCTTTATGTGTACACAATATCAATAAGAAAATCACTTTTTCTACCAATTCATTTATTTAAGTATGTAGACTAGAAAATTCCAAACAATTTTTTAAAAAACAAAATAACATTATCACAAAATAAAGAACACAACAAACAATTATTAGTTCACATTATTAAAAGATAAATTAAGCTTTTACTGTCCGATTGTTATTAGAAGATGACGAATCAAAATGTGTTAATATACTTCTACTTGGTAAACAAGCTTTACCAGCATCAACTCTTTCGGTTCCTTTATGTGCAGCAATATCTTGCCATGATGTTTGACGAACAAAACGTATAAGTTTACAAACTTTATTTTCACTTTTTTCTTTACCAACAATTCCATCTGTAATCACTGTTGCATTTGAACCAACAATATCAGTAAAATGTTTTATTTTTTCATTAAGTGATAATTCTCTTAATTGTGTAATATTTTTATTATGTTTTTTATACCATAAATAAGATTCATATAATGTTTTATTATTTGCAATACGTTTAAGATCATCTGCAAGATCTTTTATTGATGTATAATCAAATACATTAATATATGAATGTTTAGGCATATATCGTCGATAATCTGGTCGATTATTATAACCAGCAACAATTGGAATTGAACCAGATTCAATAGCTTTAACTAATTTTTCAGTTACATAATCAACACAATTAGAATTTTCAATAGCTATAACAAATTTATATTTTTTATATGCATCAATATTATCAGTCATACGAGCACCATAACCTTGACGATTATTTAAACATGAACCATAAGAATCAATTTTAATTTCTTGCATTAATTGTTGAACAAAACCTTCTCGAGCATTGTGTGCCTGAAAAATATATATACATATTAAAATAAAAAATTTGTTGAGTTACAAAAATTTCATATATGAAATACAATCAGTTCGAGATGACTAAATCTCAACATTGTATCGTTTTTCAGTTAAGAAATATGTTGTAGTAACTATACGTTAAGAGAAAAATTACTCATTTCAAGATTGAATAGGTTCGGTTATTTGTTAAATAACTTGGCAATCACATTAACTATCAACATTGCCCAATTAACTGAGTACAAAAAACAACGAAAAGTACCTTCGAACTATACACCTAGAATAAATTAAAATTTTAGCTATTCAACATTGTGACATTTTTCAGCTTTTCTGTAAGAACTTTTATAAATATAAAACATAATACTCTTCGCATTATATTATTGGTACAATATCAATGACAATTTCTCATTTAATTTATACAAAAAAAAAATATAATTACATCCTTAATCCTTTACTATTGATTATAATTAAAATATACTACCCACTAATATCACTTTCATCTCTTTTTTTTTAATAGCTAAAATATGTGATATCTTCTTGGATTTATATATCACTTACATTACAATTTGAAATAATCCAGACAATATCTGCATGTTTTTCTTTATCTTCAAACGATACTGTTGGTGGATTAAGTAAATCAATAATATGTGTATTTGCATCAAAATAAGTAGCTGGTTCAGGATAACTATCATCAAGATTATATGACATTTTAAAATTATATTTTGCCCAAGCTTGTCCAGTTGATGAATGTACTTCACTTTCCATAATAAATGCCATTGTATATTGTTGTCGATCATTATTTAATTTTATACGATCAAAAGGAAAACCATTACCACCAGGAGCATCATGAGATACAATAAAATCAACTTGTTCTATTCGATTTTGATCACGTGTCCAAGTAAATGTTGTATTTGATGATAAACAATGAACACGTTCACCTTCACTAGCACTCGAACCAAAAAAACCTGTTAAATCAAGAGTAAGAAAATTTGTTTTTAATGAACGACCTTTTTCATCCACTAACCATAATCCTTTTCTAAAATCGATATAGACAATGTAAATATATCATCAAATGATTATAATACTTAGTAAATATGTTTAAACCTAGTGTAATTATTCTTACTTATCAATAGTTGTTGTCGTTTGTGTAATCAAGGTAGTTAATATAATATTTCTATTTTTTGTTAATATTATTTCTTGATCTTGATTTCTTAATGAATTATTTGATTGATGTTTATGATTAATAATAAATAAAATTAATGTTGTACATAAAAGTATAGCAATAACAAGTAAAAAAGGAAACCGTCTTCGTGACCGAACTAATGGAGATAGGTGACGAATGATGAATCTCATTGTACATATCGATACCAAAATATCAATTAGTGATGAAATAAAAAAATCTAAAAAGAAAATTTAATAATATGATATTAAATAATAATTGCTTCATATATGAAATAAAAAATTTTGTCTACATCATGCATATGTGGTTGCATACCATTTGTTTTACTTTATTCTTATCAACTTGTACCTGTTCTGTTTCTTCATTCTTTGTTTATAACATAGTTTAAAATGTGCTTTTTTTTCCTTTTTTTCTTTCTTTAATATTGCAACTACCAATTTTATGTGAGTTTATTCTAAAATGTTCTGTTCTTTTTCTTCATTTCTTTTATTAATAAAATATATCTAATGGATTTTTAATATGCAAGTTGTGTTAATAAGATTTTATTATAGTTTAATTAATATATATATATAAAAGTATTCTCGAGAGAAATAGCATATGGTATTTTTCTTTTGCTCTGTCATTTTTTAAATCCTCACGCAAAGATTCGAAAAAGAAGTAATGACTAAAAACGCCATCTTTTTTTTTGTTGCTATTCAAATAGAGATACAATAATAGAGGATATGTCACAACATTAAATTAAATAATGGTTGAAAAATAAAAATAAAAATAAAAGAAGACTAATTAGTTTGTTTTTAGTATTTAATAAATTATTTTAGATATGTCATTGAAAAGTTTTCCGATTATTTTCTTTAATATGGGTGGTGAAATGGTCTATATATTAGATCAACGTTTATCAGCTCAAGAAATTGTTGATCAAAAAGCAGCTAAAGGTATAGAATAAAATTAATTAAACATAATAATAATAATAAAAATTTTAATTTGATTTAGTTGTAAATGATATTGTCAGTGCGATGTTTAATAGTAAATTTGTTGAAGAAATTTTTCGACCGCAAGAACTTTATCCAAAAAAAGCTGTTAAACATATCTTTGAAAAATTAGCTCATTCAAGCATTATGAGATTAAATGAAGCTAGTATGGATAAAGTATGTTAATTAATATATATCATTATTTATATAAAAATTTAAAAATACTAACTGAATTTATATATTGGAATACTATCTTGTATATTTATTAATAATATTTGACTTCTTACCATAGGGAGTGCCTAACACATAACAAGATATTCAAACTAGAGTAGACGTGTCAATAGAAATTTCTCTGGAGATGTCATGACGTACATTAATGCGTGTTTGAAATTTATATCGATTATTATTATTCTCATATCACTTTTCATTCTTTTTTTTTTTTTATATTTAAGTTATATGATCTTATGACAATGTCAGTTAAATTTCAAATAATGCTTTGTCCTTGTGCATCTGATATAATTAAAGTAACTTATAATCATGTAAATTCAATGCGAAAATTAGTTCGTAGTTCAACCGTACTTGATCTTTTGGATAAAGCATTTATTGCTTTTAATAAAGTTAGTTAATAAAATAATTTAAAAACAAGAAACAAATTTATATTTTTAATAGCATTATGAAAGATTAAATGATGCTGAATGGTTACTTATTCGAGATACAGTACTTTTCTTCTTTCAAGATATTCATATTCGAGTAAGAAATTTATTTTAATATGAAGATAGAAAAATTTAATTAATTATGTATAGGTTTCGATTTTTCTTCGAGAAAATTTACAAACACAACAAGGTCAATTTATAATGAAAACAGATGGAATTGTTCCAACTGGTTTTCAACCACCTGGTGAAATTCGGTTTGTTAATAAGAAACCATAAAAAAAATTTATCAATTTTTTTCTTTTTTTTTATTATTTTATTGAATAAATTTAGAACATATAAAAGAGGTCGTTTGAATAATACACATACATTTAATGCCGGTGAAAATCATCAACCACCTGATGATAAACGTACATTTCATTTGGGTCTTAATATGTAATATAAAGATTATAAAAGATAAATAAAATAAATTTTTGTTTGTTTTTTTTTCTATTTTTACAGTTATTCAAAAAGTAAAAATACAAATGAAAGTTTATTAAGTGATTCATCAGTTCGTCGACAATCAACTATGGTTAATGCTGCATCAGATATTGTAAATAAAATAGATAAATTGAAAATAAATTTGTTTTTTGTTCTTTTTGTAATTCAATAGGAAATGATTAATCCAGATCCAAAAATGATTGCACAACTTAATTTACTTTCTGATCTTATTGGAAGTAATACAAGTAAAGATTCATCACGATCTGGAATTTTAAAATTATCATTATTTGATGATGATGATGAGGAAGATGATAATGGTCCACCGTTAGTTTTAAATATTCTCTTATTTCGTATATAATATCTTCTTTTTATTAGAATTCAAAGACAATCTCAACCATTATCATCATCATCAAGTAATCAACGATCGAAAAATGAAGATATTACTATTGATGTATCAAGAGTAAGTTTTTATATTTAATTATATAATTTTAAGTAATTTGATTTACTTTTATTTTTAGCGTAATCAAAATCCACATTTATCTCATGTTTTACATGATCTTGATTTTGATGATCGACCAACACGTCGAGGAAAAAATAACAATGATGATGATGATGATGATGATGATTTATGTTCAATGATGGATCGTTTACCTGCAGCTGGAAATAAACGACGTTAAAAAATTTGTGCTTTTTTTATCTTTAATATGATTATAAAATGAAAATAATGCTTGTTTAAAGTGTTTTTTAATTTTTAGAAAGAAAAAAATTACTTTGGAGTGAATTAATGAATTTTACTATGTTTGATATTGTATTTTGTTTGTCTATTGATTGTATGTTTTAATCATTAAAAGCAATAAAAAGAAACGACGGTTTTTGTTTGTTTTCTTTAATCATGAATATATATTTATCTCGTGATAAATAATATTATTCTATCAAGAGCATGGCAAAAAATTTTCCGTTCGATTTTTCTAAATATCTTAAATTGATCAAAAAAAAACATAAGTTTATCTTCTTAATGCTAATTCAAAAACAATATTGTATATCCATTCACGACTTTACAAATGATAATACAAGTTGGTTTAAGAATAAATCTGTTTTGCTATGACAATAATTGATTTCTATTTCTTCTTATTTACTCTATGGTCTCTTTTTTAATTAATTTTTCTTGTATTAAATTTTCATACTACTCTAAAAAAAAAAGAACGCAATGATAAGCTTGCTTGACGTTGCATATCCGCGCCACACTACAAGTTTAGTGAGTTCAATGAGAATTATATATCGGAACAAAGATTATTTGAATCCGAATATGATAGCTGAATTTACTAGCCAACAAACAGGCACACATCAAAGCGGTTTGAATGAACTCATGGCCACCTAATCACTTTTTTGGAACAATGCTTTTTTTTATTTTTCTTCTTCCAAAATGCTCGTAGGCTCTAGAAACCACTCTTTATGGAAACAGACTAGATTCTTCCTATTAAAAGTCTTGAATTCTGAATTATATTCTCTGAATACAACAATCATGGTAGTTCGTCACTTTGAGTGGCAACCAATTAACTTGAAGGATTATCTTCCTTTCTCAAATAGTGCAACGACTCTGATTAAAGTGCACCTTCGAAACGGTATTGAACTAACGTAATGGTTTTGCCCAAATATTGAGCTTGTAAGAAATTTTAGTCGTTTTTTTGTAACTTCCTAGAAGTTTTTATACTAAGGGTATATAAAGAAAATGTAAATATCTTGCGAACATCAATAAAACTATGGTTATACATGCTGATCTCGAATTAGACATGAAAATATTTCGTAAAGAGCTCCGAGTGCTTGTGCTTCAAAAATTCCATCTAGGTCACAACACAACAGAAGCAACAAGCAACATGTCATACGATGAGCAAGGATGCATTCTCCATTCGTACGGTACAACGTTGATCTAATCGGTTCAAGAACGGTAACTTCGAACTCCACGATTTACCTCATACTGAAAGACAACTAGAGGTGGATATGGATCTCTTAAAAGACCTTATCGAAAAAGATCCGATATTGACTATACGGTGTTCAATAGAGCGTCTTGGGTGGTCTCATATTACAGTGAAAATATGGAGTTTGAATACCACATGATTTGTCGCCAAATCAGCTCCAGCACAGAGTCGATGCTTTTATGGAATTAATGACGTTTGATTGCAACTATTAAATGCTTTACAATTTTATTACCGTTTGATGGGAAATTCTTTCAAATAATTGCACTATCACTACGGATCTTTATTACCAGCAATCAGACCGAATTGCAGCAAAATTTCAGGAGAAGCAGAATAGAATTTATTTTTTGCATAGCAATACCAGACCCCATATTGCAAAATTGACTCCTACGGACTAGCATTTGTTCCGTTCTCTATCTAATCATTTGAAGAAGAAAAAGTTCGACGATAAAAACGACCTGAAAATGGACCTCGTCAACTTTTTTGGCCAAAAGTCGCAGGACTTCTATGAACGTGGGATCCTTTCTCTACTAGAGCGTTGGCGACGAGTCATAGATAGTAATGAAGCATACATTGTCGAAAAGATGATCTTAGAGCAAGACCAAAAAGTTTACCATTTTGATCTTGTTGTTTTCTTTGACTCTATAGTCTGATTCAGATATTCTGAGAGATAATTTGATTGATTGTCTTACGAGGGTGACATCGGGCTTTTTTTGTCATCAAAAATGGGCTCTAGAACCTGTGGACATTTTGAAGAGAAAAAATACTCTTTTCGAAAAGTGGTTGATGTTTTTCTTAAAACAGGAAAAAGCTAAATTTTTCTATTCTGTGTTTTAGTATCTGGATTCATGAAGTTATTTTGTCTCTTATCATTAATATTTACTGAAAGAATTATTAAGTCAACACAAAAACAAATGATATCTTGCATACCTTTTCTTTATTCCAAAAGAATGTTTATATATATAATATTCATCTTTATACTTATTATTAGTTATAAAATTTATGAATATATATTTCTATCTTTAAACATAAATCCAAATGGTAAATATGTCTTAATTTCAGGATGTGATACTGGTTTTGGGCACGATCTAGCAATTGAATTGGATAAACAAGGTTTTAATGTACTTGTTGGTATTTATAATCCAGATAATAAAGAAAAATTAACAAAAATTCTTTCATCACGTGCAATTATTTTTAAATTAGATATAACTAAACAAGAAGATATTGATAATATTTATGAAATAATTAATACTAAAACAAAAATTCTTCATGCATTAGTTAATAATGCCGGAATAGGTTATGGAGGTCTTATTGATTGGATTACAATGGAATCAATACGTAAAATGATGGATGTAAATTTTTTTGGACATGTTGCAATGACAAAAAAATTTATACCATTACTTATAAATAAAAAAGGTTCACGTGTTATAAATATTTGTTCAATAGGTGGTTATTTAGCTACACCAGGAATGGCATCATATTGTTCATCAAAATATGCACTTGAAGCATTTTCAGATTGTCTTCGTCGTGAAATGGCTGTATGGAATTTATATGTTAGTATAATTGAACCAGGTTCAATGCAAACATCAATGACAAATAATTTATTAAATGAAATTAATCATGTATGGAATGAACTTTCAACCGATGTTAAAGAACGATGGGGAGAAAATTTTTATAAATATTCAATTGAACGTTTTGTATCACATGGATTAATACAAAGAGCAGAAAATCCAAAAAAAGTTATTCAAGCACTTAAACATGCTATTATGAATACAGTACCATGCATACGTTATCGACCAGGTTTACAATCATCATTATTATCTCCACTTTCATTAGCACCTGCTTGGTTAGTAGATCGAGTTTTGGCTATAGCTATGGTTACACCAGCTGGTATACATAAACAAATTCAAACATAATTCAATAACATCAAATAAAATTTGTTGTTTACACGTTTATGATTTCTCAGTTAGACAAGTAATGTTTTTTGTGGTATCTAAAATTTTTAAAACTTTTTCATATTTACTTAATACTTTGATTATGATGTCATCATAAATATAATTCATTGATATAGAATTTTTTCTCTTTTACATTTTATTCATTTAAATCCTCGATTTAACAATACAAATAAGACAATATATCCTCTACTCTTTTTCCTTTTTATTTTTTAATATGAATATCTTCGTCATTTGTTAGAGGATTTATAAATATACATTGTCGTCTCCAATTAAGCGCATTTCCTCGATTGTTTTTTTTATCTTCTTCTTCATTCTTGTCATTTCTCATCATGTCTATTCAATCAATTTGATTGAACAAATAGAGACAACAATATGTTTAGTGATGTAATACTTATACATAGAAGAATTAGGGATTATAGATACATATACAATTTATCGATGATCCGATCAATTTCAATCAGACATTATGATGAGTTCACCATCGGCAACAAATTCTTCTCTATCATCATTTTCTGATGAATGTGAAACATCTTTACCAGAACCACCACCACCACCTCCATCAATAAATGCGTAAATATTGTTTTCTTTTGAAATTTTATATATTAAATGAATATTAACTATTTTAGAACAATTAATGAATGTATTGGTGGAAAACGACTTGTACATAAAGTTGAACCTATATTTAATAATGAAATAACTAAAATACGTATTTTTCTTGAAGATGGTTCTCTTGGTGAATATTTAATTGGAGATGTAACAATAGCAGAAGTAAAAAAATAACAACAAAACGATAATTTATTAGAATTAAAAACAAAATAAAATTTTTTTTAGGAATTAATCGAACAAATGGCATCACGTCATAATCTTGGTTCAGATATGCGTCGATATCGATTAACATTAAGTGATACACGAGATACATCTTGGCGATCAATTCGATATATTCGACCTCAACAAAAATTAAAAGAAGTATATCAAAAAAAATCCTATTTTTTTTTTTATTTTTCTTAATAATATTAAATTATTTTCTAAAAGGTATCACAATGGTCAAATATAACAACAACAACAATATGTACATTACGTGTTATTATTGTTCCTTCACAAGCTGAAATATTAGCTGATACAGAACCTATTACATTTACTTATTTATATAGACAAGTATATTTAAGAAAAAAAGAAAAAGAATTTATTTTCTTTGTTTTATTTTCTAAGAGTATCAATGATTATATTCGAGAACGAGCTGGAAGTGAAATAACTGTAGATATTGCTGTACAATTAACAGCACTTCTTATACTTGATGAATCATTATGTACTGGTATTCGAGCAAATATACTTGTTAAGTATGTTTATTTGTTTCTTTTTTGTTTTTTTTGTTATGAATTAGTTAAATATACTAAGTTTAAAAGATAGACGATCATGGTTATTAAAACAATTATTACCACGTACATTACTTGATCAGTTTTCATTAAAACAAATAATTAATCGTATACGAAATCATCTTAATTATAATAATAATTTAACTCAATTAAGTGTTGCAAAAGAATTTATACGTATATTTTCTGAAAATACACGATCATTTGCTGGAAAATTATTTCCTGTTAAATTTCCTGTAAATGAAAAAATTTGTTTTGTTTTAATTTATTAAATTTTTTTATATATTAGGATAAACATCGTGATTCAATTTTACTTGTTGGATCTCGTTATCCAATTGCAATTCTTGATCAAGCAAGACGAATTAATTCACCTGTAAGTTTATTTAAATTAATTAACCAAGACAAGAAATAAGAATTTAACATTACAAACAAGAGGATTGAGTAAATTAAGAAGATAATACATGTAAATGTATTAGAATATATAGATACAGTAAGAGGAGGGAGAAAAGACAACGATGTTAATCTCTTTTTAAATAGAATTCAATTGTATTTCATATGAATTATAAGTGTAAACATGTAGAAGACTTCCCATACATATCGAATAATTTAATTATTTAGTTATAGCAACTGTTTTTTTTAAAGGAAAAACTATTGAATAAATTTTTATTTTAGGTTATACCACTTGTTTCTGCTTGGTCACATTTATCACGTGTTATTGTTCGACAATATAAAAATGGTATAGCTGTACGTTTATTAACAATACCTCGACCAAAAACCGATGATTCATCACTCCTTCAACAAGAAATATCTTTTTTAATTCATACAAATTTACTTAATGATTTAATGACATTTATTGAAGGTTATTCACAATTAGAATCATCAAATTCTTCATTATCTATTGAACGTATATCTCATATAAATAAATTACCATTAACAACAACAACAACAACAAATAAAATTCGAACAACAAATTCTTTAGATGAACAACAAATTGAATCATCATGTCCATCACCATTTACACAACGTATATTAAATAATCGAAAAAATCATCGTACATATACATTAACACCAAAACAATCAATATCACCAGCTAGTCCATCATTATTTGAATTAACACGACAATTTTTTTCACGTAATCCACCTAAAACTATTGATATTGATGAACGTGAAACAATTTCAAATGTACCAAATCGTACAACACTTATTACATGGCGTTCTATAGCTGATACTCATACATTAACACAACCATTATCATCACCACCTCCACCTGTTCTCTATCGAACTGTTATCAATGTTAAACATACAGGTAAAGATATTGATTAATCAATGATTGAATATCTATGTCAATATATATGTATATATATATTTATTTTTTCTCTTTCGTTTTATATTATATTTAAAGGACAAATGACATCTCATAGTGAAGAAGAAGATGATGATGAACCTGATATAATCGGTATGTAGATCAATTTATTCAAAAGTTATAATTTTAGTCTTTTTTTTTTTGTAAATCAAATATAATTGAAAAATTATTAAATATTTGAATATGATAACAAATATTTAAAAATCTATATTTAATTTATTTTTTTTTCTATTAGATCTGACAACATCATATGGTTATTATGGATCTATTAGTTTTCCTATTCGACCACCATCACCATTTGCTGATGGTCTTATATGGTCACAAATGACAAATCAACATAATAATGATGAAAATTCAGATGGAATTGTTATATGGACACCATCAACAAAACAAATAACTGTTCATTATAATACAAATAATAATAATAACAATAATAATAATAATAATAATAATAATATAAATTCTCCTTCACCTGTATCAACACGTACAACTAGTACATGGAAACGAACATTAGATAGAATTCTTAAACGAACAAAAACTAAAAAAGGTTTTTTTTTTATTTTAAATATTAAATTAAAAAGTTTTATTTTAATTTTTTAGCACTTCCTGAAATAAAAACAAATCCATATGATTTTGGTCTTGGTGAAGATATAATAAAATCTCGTCAAAATGGTAAACATGTTCATTGGATTGATGATAATAATGATATGATATTAAATACTTGTCATCGTTTTGTTGAATATTTAAAAATATTTGTACAAAATATAATTCATGATAAATATGATGAAATTTATTTAAAAAATTGTCAATTATCTTTAGATGAATTACATTCATTAACAGATTGTTCAGAATTAAAACAAGCATTTCAATATACAATTGAATTAGCAAAAAAATCTGATAAAAATCAATTACTTGAACAACAAACACTTATTGCACATTTAATATCTCGTACTGTTCTTTCTTCTTAATTAACAATAAAAAAAAATAGGTTATCATCTTTTTTTTTTCTTTTCTTTTCTTAAATATAAAACAGAAAGAGAGAGCGAGAGAGAGAATAAGGTCAACAAACGGTCATTGTAATTCTGTGTTGGTCATCAGTATACGATATGATCATTGAGTAGAAAGAGAAAAAAAAGAATGGATAGACAATGGCATATTCGACAACAACTTGAACTTTTATCTTCTCCTACAACGATTCAATATCATAGAATTGAAACATATTCATCAGTTGTTGAAGGTGTTAGACGTGTACGACGGATTTTAGCTGGTGATTATCAAGCAGGTTTGATTTGAAAGAAATGAATATAATTTTTCCAAAAAAAAAAAATTTTTTTTTAAGTAGAAAATGAAAAATTAATTCGAGCATGTTGTCGAAATGATATTGAATCTGTAAAATGGTTACTTGATAATAGTGAAAATAATTCAATTGATTTAAAAAAAGGAATAAATCGTTCAGCATTACATGAAGCTGTTTTACATAAAAATGGTCGATCACTTGTTCGTCTTTTATGTCAATATGGTGCTGATCCTAAACAACGTGATTCATTAGGTTAAATTTAATTTTAATAAAATAATTTCTTATTTTATTTGTTGATATTTAAGGTCGTACACCAATTCATTATGCAGCTAGTTGTGGTCATATTGATATAATGATTGAACTTATTCATATTTCACGAGTTCCAATATCAACATTAATTGATATGGAAGGTCGTTGTCCATTAATGTATGCTTGTGGTCAAGGTCATTTATCTGTATGTCAATGGTTAATTGAATATGGTAATGCTGATTATATTCGACAAGATGATCGAGGTCGTTCATGTCTTATATATGCATGTCGATCAGGACATGTTGATATTGTTAAATGGTTACTTTTATATATATCTCCTCAATCAACAAATACAGGATGGCATCCACTTCATTTTGCTTGTTCAGCTGGTTATATAAATATTGTTAAAATTCTTTTAAATTATAATAAATCTAGTGGACATGTTTTAACAAATACAGGTCATTCAGCATTATTTATGGCAATGCATTCAACAGAAAATAATATTGAAATGATGAAATATTTACTTGATTCAAATATATCAGTTCAATTAACATCACAAGATATTTTAGATTTAGATTGTGATAAATCATTAATATTATTATTAGCACAACGTCGTCATTCACTTGTTTATTTATTAAATCTTATTGAAAAATATAATTATTCATTACCACTTATTCATCTTCTTTTACTTAGTGAACATATTTATTCATCACAATATTTACTTTCTATACCTTATCATCAATCAATAATTCGTCAATATATTCAAAATCCATTAAAACTTAAACAAATTATTCGATGTTTAATAAGAAAAATAATTGATACAAGTGATAAAATTGATTTATTAGAAATTAATCAAAATTTAAAAAAATTTATTCGTTTTGAATATCTATATTAATTATTTATGAATAAATAAATTACATTGTAGTTGAGCTAATAATATATTTCGAATATTTGAATCAAGATTTGTTATTTTATTTGCTATTTCATCACATGCACCTGATATACGTTGATTAAAAAATGTATCTAATTCATCTTTTGCAGTTGATGGTGAATGTGTAATACGTAGACCAGTTGCAGCAGCATCTAATAATAATGGATAATCATCCATATAAACTGTTTTAACACCCCATTCATAATCAAGACGAGCTTTAGCTGATTGACATCGAGCAAGAAGACCAATAAATGATGTTGGAATTTGAGTAAGAAGTGAATGTGTTATACTTTCAGATAATTCTATTTGAATATCAAATGTTTCTGATGTTGATACAGGTTGTCGAATATAGATTATTATTGAAAGTGTTGATCCATCATATGTATAACCATTTGTTGTTCCATCTTGACCATTAATTAATTCATTAAATGGTTCAACAGGAATAGATACATTATTAATAAGAGTATTATTTGCAGGAAAAATACCTCGAAGTTGAATTTCATATGTACGTGATGTTGGAAATGTTGAAAATGAACTTGTTGCAGCAGATATACCTAAATAAAAAATAAAATAAAATCAACATTTTTTATTTATGATCATAAAATTTTTACACGCTATAATACTTACTGAATTGTAATGTATTTCCTATAACTTTATATTGAAAATGAGTAATAGCACTTGTTGAACGAGATGGATCTTGATATGCATTTGTTGTTCCATCATCATCATAAATATATCCAGTTCCTTCTGATGAACCACCAATAAGTGTATATAAAAGAAGTGATTTTGGAATTTGTTGTGCACGACCAATTCGTTCTCGACTTGATCTTGGTTCAGGTAATAATGGAATAATTGAACCAATTCGAGCATAAACTGGCATTTCATCAAGTGTAAATGATTTACTTAGAGAATTTGAAGAAAGATCACCAGTAAAAAAGTTCACCCATTGAAAATTAGATGGAAACCAAATAGGCCAATTATCAACAAGACCAGTACTTGTATTAAGTGGTTGACTAATAGGTGAAACAAACATATATTCACCAAAAAAATATTGATTTGAATATGTATAAGCTTCATTATTTTCTGGATAATAATAATAAAGAGGTAAAACAACAGATAGACCATAATCATATGTACGTCGTGCAGCTGTATAAAGATATGGTATAAGAGCTTGACGAAGACGAGTAAATCGTGCTAAATTATTTTGATAGATCCAAGGAAATGTCCAAAGTCGTCGATCATTATCTGAATTTTTCGTACAA
>JAJEKB010021144.1:850129-864188 GCA_022393335.1 Macrotrachela quadricornifera | reverse complement strand
TCATTATCTGAATTTTTCGTACAATGTGTTCGAAACATTGGTGAAAAAGCTCCCCATTGAAGCCATCGTGTATATAATTCCGGATCAGGTTCTTGAGTATGTCCACCAAGATCATGACTCCAAAATCCATAACCAACATTAGCTGCTGTTGCTGTAAAACGTGGTTGAAATGAAAGTGTATCCCATGATGGTACAACATCACCAGAGAATCCTACTTGATAACGATGATTACCAAGACCGCCCCATCGATGTAAAAGAGCTGGACGATTTTCTCCAAAATAAGGATCAGTGAAAAAAATATGATTAAGCCAAAATGTTGGATTTGCATAAGGTATATCATTCATCCAACCTTCTTCACCTTGTTGCCAATCTAACCACCATAAATCAATACCAGCTTGTTGAAGTGCATGAAGAACAATATTAACCCATGACGTTGTATAATTTCTATCAGTAACATTAAATGGTACATAATGACCTGTTGAAGGATCAATACCCATGGCTTGTGCCATATCTTTATATTTTTCTTCCCATGGTTGAATACCTATATGAAAAAAAAATATTATCATTTATCTATTAATGTAATAAAATTTTAATTGACCTGATGCTGGATGAAGATTTAAAGTATTTTTTAAACCTAATTGTTTACACCATTGAAGAAATTTTTGATGATTTGGGTAAAGATGATTATCAAATGTAAATCCTGTCCAACCAATACCTTGTCCAGCTTGATCTCTTGTACCATTAGAAAGTAATTTATAAAATGTAATATGCCAATCCATATCAGTAACAAGAACATCTAATGGAACATCATGTTGAATATATTCAGTAATAATTTGTCTTTCTTCATATTCAGCATAAGCCCAATAACGACTAAAAAATACTCCAAAAATATAACGAGGTGGAAGTGGAATTGAACCAGCAAGACGAGTAAATTCATATAAAGCTTGTGAATATGTTCGACCATGACCAAATAAATATAAATCTTGTTGAGCTTGTGAGGAATAAAAACAAGATGATGGTCCTTCAAAACAACATCCTCGAAGTTCACATTCATGTTGATCAGTATTATTTGATGATCCACAAATTCGACGTTCACTCATTGGTACTGCTTGACAAAGAGTTGGATCAGGTGAAGAATATCGTTTATTGATGATCCATGGCCATTGAGATTCATTGCCAAGTTGTGGTTGATGTGTATCATCAACAAGAGCATAACCACGACGAGATATAACACCATAAGTACAATGAAGATCACTACGAGGTTGATTTCGACAGTCTAATTCTAATTTTGAATCATGATTTCCATCCAATGTTCGTAATGTACCAAGAAGATTACCATCATATTCTTCTCCAGGTATAGCATTCCAAACTACTGTTTCTCCTGTGGTAATATTAACTCGTATAGTAACACGAATATTATGTTGACTAAATGTTGTTGCAGAATTTCGTAAATATTCTAAAGTAATAAAACGTGTATCAATACGTAGATGAGTATCATTTCGAGTAACATTAAATAATGGTGGAGTTGGTTGAATTTGACGTGATTGAACAAGCCATGTTTTTCCATCAACAAATTCTTTTGTTGGTGACCATTCAAGACGAATAAGATTTAGTGACAAAATAGTAAATCGAGCTTGTCCTTCATAAACTACGGTCGAAGGATCAGGCAATAGTGTATCACTAGCGGCTGTCGTAATCAACAGAGAAGCACAGAGGGTAAGCCACAACACCATTGTTGTTAGAAGATAGTGTTTCCTCACAATGATTCTTTACAGGTAATGTGTTTCTCTTTTTATCAAAGTCAAAGACTACTAGATAAAATAATATTTACAGAACCATATATTATCTTCTGATATCTTTTCATACTAAGAAGAAAAGGTACTAATATTTATTCAAAACATGATAACAAATCTGTCTTTTTCTAATAATTAAACACACGCAATAATGTACGATAGAAAGAAAACATTTTATTACTATACGAGATCTGCAACATTGAGTAAATTCATAACAGAATTTTAGCACTGGCAGAAGAATATTGTGTAAGCATTACATTACACTATTGATAAAGGCGACCAGTGTATATTGCAATAGTCTTTAAAAATGTCATTTTCGAAAATTTTTGTTAAGATTCATAATAATGCTACTAGAGTTTCTTATTATTCATTAAAACTACATCGCACCAATTTGTATGGTTATTTAATAGTATATTCATATATCAATCTATTAGAGATAAAAAAACTGATAAACTATTCTTTTAATATTCTGATCTCTACATTTAATAGATTTATAGAAATCTTATTTCATCTAATAATTATATTTTAAGATAACAAATGATTTAATAAAATCAAGCAAATTAGATTTTTTGTACTTTGATCAGGTGCAGATTATCAAACGATGAGCAAGACCAGCGTCACAGAATTTCATGTTTTATCTCCTCAGTAATAAAAGCAAACCCTCTGAAATTTTCATCATAGATAAAGACTATGACGATCTAGTATCGGTGAAAATTTTATTCAGTCGCGTTTGGTTAAACTTGAGTTATTCAAAAATGGAATTTTTTTTTAGAGTGAGCTACAAAACAAAGTAACACGCAAAAAAATGTTCTGCATAAAATTTGCTCAATTTTCCACAAGCTTTTAGAATATTAAGTTAATTTTTAGGAAATACGACGGCATTGAATAGAAAAACTAAAGATACTGTTCATTACGGAATTTCATGATAAATGAATATAGTTTGTAAATGTATGAACAATCAATATAATTATTGAAACTTCTTTTAAAATTCATATTGTGAGAGAGCATGTCAACTTCTACAATATTTGTCAAATTTAAACCAATCAAACCTATTTATCAATACATAGGAATATGTTGCCTCTACTGACTCTCAATCAGTTCTTTTTTATTACTACCTCATTGACAAAACGAAAATATTTGCGTTATTTCATGACTGAGCATTCGGAAGTTTACGACATCTGTTCTACACGCTACCATTAGTACATTTTCTACTGACAGATTCAATTTTCGTGGCTTTTGAAGTCAAACCTTCTTCATACATGGGTGACCGCTGACTGGTTATGCCGATCTATAGATGACTATATTTCATTTTTCTTCAGTAAGAGTTAACACTTTGATGATATATGCAATATTGTCTACAAGAATTGATTGATAAATAAATGTACAGAAATCATTTAATTATTAATGTTCTTGCTTAAGTTTAACTCATTAATAGATATTATTGAACACTAATTCTCACATAAATTAAACACTACGATATTAACTGATAAAAATAATATCAAATGAAGAATATGAATGATATTTTTGATTAAGAAGAAAATGATAGTGTAAGAAAAAATAGTGCACATAAAATAACATTAATAGAATAAGAAAATTTCGTAATTCCAGATAGACTGATAATAAACTCTCGTGCAGCATTACCAATCAATTCATGCATTCGTGCTGTAAAATGATATTGATCAATATAAACATATGATTCGGGATTTGAACATAATATTGTTACATTACCATTTGATACATTCCAACAATTGTCTTTTATATTCGATAGATTCATCGAATTATTATTAATTATTTTCAAAATAAATGAATAAACATCAAATAAATATAAAGAAATATCTTTACGATTATAATCAAGTTTTGAAATACCAATCGAAAGATTATTATTATGATAAATAGTACGTTCTCTATAATAGACAATTTCTTCTTGAGTTCGAACAAATGGCATTATTTGAATTGGTGATCGATTAACAATTAGAAGATGTTTAACACCAATCTTTAATAAATCTTTAACTCCATTTAATATACTAACAGTAACTGCTAATGGACTAATGGTTTTATTAAAATAATAATCATTACCACCAACCCAAATTACATAAAGTATACGTGCAAAATTTATCTTAGTTATATTTGTTTCATTTAAATAAATAAGAATCTGTTGACGAACACCAGGTACAGGTTGTGTATCTGATGCTGTATAACCTTGAATAAAATTATTATCAGTTGTTGCACCTCCATATGCATAATTTTTTATATTTGATATTCCTAATTTTTCTATCCAAACAGGACCATTTGAAAATCGTCCTTGAAAATAAGGAGGTACAATAGGCCATGTATGATTTGTTAAATTATAAACATTGCCTGTATCAGTACTTGAATCACCAAAACTTACAATTGTATCAAATGGAATTTGTTGACTATTTAATAATTGATAATTGCATAAAAACAAGATCAAAAGACAATAATAGATATAAAAATACATTTTATTTATTAATATAAAAAATTGATTGAGATATTTGAGCTCTTTTTGTATGTCTATATTCTCTATTTCTTATCAGTGAGAAGAAAAAAAAATCACACATGTAAAAAGAACAATAGATCATCATTTCGATTCAAAATGACATTTAACTAAAAACAAATGGAATGATTTGCTTAATGCAAACGTCATTGAATTGTATCTGAATATATGAAACATTTGGGAATTTTTACAGATAATTATTGCCTGATTGAACTAGAAAGAATTATAAGAAAGATTTAAAATAAAATATGTTAACACGCAACGTATTCATACAATACTAAATCCATATTTCTATTTTATTCTTATTGTGAAAATCTTCTTTAAAAAACTCATTTTGTAATGAAAACGATATAATCAAATTATTATTGTATTAAATTAATTAAAACATTTATGGATACATTTTCTAATATATTCTTAAATAAATCTTCTCTTTTATTCATCATTTATGAATACAATTCAATCGATTTCATTTAGATCAAATTAAATTAAATGAATTTTCCACAAATGAGATTTCTGAAAGTTTTCTTCTTTTCTTCTATTATTTGAAATATCTCGTTTACGATATCTTAATATTAATAATTTTCATATTTCTAACATCAACAATGATAAATTTAAATTATCTAATATAAAAATATTATATACAATATCATATGGCAAAAATATCTAAAAGTAATTGTTCTTTGTACTTTATTAAAATTTTATCGGCTGTTTAAATAGTATATGATATGAATGTTCGTAATTTAGTTTGTTTATCTTCAATTCGTAAATTAACTTTATCAAACAATATTGACTTTAATCTTTGAAAATTTTAAATAACAGAATTGAATAGTAAAGAATTTCATAATTAAAAATAAATAAAAATTTTTGAGAACAAATTATATAATACTTATATCAATAGGTGATTTTATTTTTTTTAACGAAGACATTTTGACATCAATAGAAGAATAGTTATCCAGGTTGGCCGATGATGATATTATAGATAGCGTATGATAAGTGTTTACTGTAAATTTATAAATGAT
Organism: Macrotrachela quadricornifera; assembly: GCA_022393335.1. Lineage (NCBI taxonomy): Eukaryota > Metazoa > Rotifera > Eurotatoria > Philodinida > Philodinidae > Macrotrachela > Macrotrachela quadricornifera. The sequence continues at coordinate 858,861 of JAJEKB010021144.1, read as the reverse complement.
TATATTATATAGTGTCCTTCGATTATGACATACATATATCGCTGTACTTATCGTTCTCTTTTCTCTTTACGATGAATTTAATCTTTTCTCTATCGTCCAGCTGTTTACATAAATGTTTTTTTTTCACATAGTTTTTATATTTTCTTATCGTTGTTTGATACTTTTATAGTTATATAAGTAGATGTATATGTTTTATTCTTTCTATTATTAATTTAACAGAATAGAAGATGATTATCAAGTTCTCATTGTCTAATTGACTGTATAATATACGAAATTCTGTTCATCTATTTTATTTATTATAGTAAGTTACAATGTTCTATAAGCAATAGAATTTTTCAAAAACTTCACACGTAAATATATAGTTGATATGGCAATTAATTTTAAACTGCTATTAAACATATTAAAATTGGTAAAAATAATACGTCATAATAAACTATGGAAATCCTCTTTATTATTCCATATATCACATCTACAAAGGCTAAATATTCTTGTATTCACAATCTAATATAATATATACAACTAATGTTATTGATTTTTGATTATATATTAATATATCATTAAATAACTAATTAATACTTACCGATGAAATCTTAACCTTTTTTTTGTCAAGAAAGCTTGTCAGTGCAGCTCCTTTAGAGCTAAAATGCGGAATATACATACCTTCTTCAGCTTAATTACGATACTATCCTATTTAGAGTCAACTTTTGAACAGAAGTTTTATCTCTAATTATTTTTATGGGTGCTCTATTTTTTATTTGCTCGTCACTATCCATTCGTTATTTATTTTCTTTTCTTAATTTATCGTTATATTATTTTTCTAATTATCGACTTAACTGAAAAAATGTCTGTAATGATGGTCTGTCTATAGTGGAAATTCTATGGCAACTATCTGTCCAGAATAGACCTTTCATGCACATTTTTCATAAAACATAATGAATATAAATATATAATGAATCAATAATGAATAATTTCGAAAAGTCTTTATATAGCGCCTTCTGATAATAAAGCACAACTGTCTATAATAACGATATCTCTAATTCTTCTGTCTGTAAGGGTTAGAATGGAGAGATCTAAAAACTTCGCCTTAAAATTTACGCTCTATTTTCTTTCGTCATATATGAGTTCTAGGATCTGGCAGGTTGTCCCAATCCCTATTTTTTTCTCAAACTCGGTCCCAATCCCGTCGGGATCAGGATCTAGTTCATCATTTTCTATCAAAATGCAATTTTCTGTTCATTCAAAAATTCAAAATAATGTGTTTCGTAAAAGTAAAACTTGAAAATACGCGTACACATGTCAAGAAAAACTATGTTCATTAAAGATAAATAAGTAAGATGGGAAAAAAATAACAAGTTTTGATTACTCGTTTAGTTCATTTTCACTTGATATGATACTATTATAGCTTGCAAAAGCCTAACGAGAATATCAATATACAGAAAACACAGTTTGAATCAGTGAAATCTAGAATTATATTATGAATATGAGTAAGGGTGTCTAACAAAAGTTAAAGCACTATGATGAATAAACAGAAAGACTAAAAAAGAAATCTAGTGTTGAAGAAGAAAATGATTTTCTATCCAGATTATATTGATGTGCATAGTATTAGATATATTTTCCTCAATCATATGATCTCTTTCTTTTGTTTCTGTCCTTCTTCTCCACCATATTGATTTGTCCTTATTGACCTTGTCTTTGACCTTTTCTCTCGTTTCATTTTCAATGTGTTGAAATATTTTACCAGCCTCGAATAAATATTCTCTTTCACTTGATCGACAAGTTTGGAGTGGTGTCTCATTCGACATGTATTTAAAACCATTTCTGATAGTTTCAGAAAAATCGGGTATAAACGGGACTGTAACGAGTTATCCTGTTAGAAAATGGGATCAGGACAAAAATTCTGTCTCACCACACCCTATTGTACGATTTACTAAGAATAATCAATATAAGATAGAACATATATAAGAAATAGCAGCATGATCACTGTGTAAGGTTATTAATCATTTGTCTATTATAAATAGGAAATTAATTTTTGATGATTTTTAATTCTATTAGAAGAGGAATTAGATTTGTTATTGTTACACAATATCATTGGATTTTTATAAAAAGAGAAAAAATGACCTAAAAGTTCCTTTTAAATTTAGAAAAAATTTATGTATGACAATTTAATATAGATAAATTTTTCTGGCAATTATTTATTTGAATTAAAATATTTTAGATTTATATTTAATTTAAATAAAAGATAAAATTTATTCTAATTGTCTTTACTTAATATCAAAGACAAAGAGTAAACATTTATTTAGTTTAATAAAATTAACAAACTCTAGCTGAATGATTTGGATGAAAAGTAGTACCACCAACATTATAACAAAGTGATCGTGGACCATTAGATTCTTGTGAAAAAACTTCGTACCATTTTCCAACAAGTCTTTGATTTTCACAACGAATTTTCATCCATTGAACACCATCAGGAAATTCCATTTCACGTGTTTGACCAGCATAAATATTTCCACTAGCTAATGTTAATGGACCTAAATCATCCGTTATATCAATAAAACATCGAGCAACATATCCACCAGTTGATGATATGCTAATTTTTTTAGCATGAGATCCAATCACTAGAATAATATATTTTTTTAGTAATATTTAAATTAAAATTAAAATAATCAATATACTTACCAAGAAGAGTAATAAAGACAATTAATTTAAACATTTTTTTTTTGTTGCTCTTTGTCTAATCAATTGATTTTTCTTTTAATTGATTCGTATTATATAATAGAGGAATGATGATAAATATCACGCCATATTCGTTTATTCATCTGTTTCATTTCTCAACCCCGCCTATATTCTTATTTCTGTTTTTTCTTTGTTAAAACAAAAAAAAAAATTAAAAAATATATTTGACTATAATAACCAATCATCGGCCATGTTCTTTTTTACAAAACAAAACAAATGAAAGTTATAAAAAAAAAAACAATACAAAATGATAAAACTAAACTTTTTTCAGTTGCCAAATGCATGTCTGAAAATTATGATTAAACTTTTTGATAATCATGTTCATGTGTAATAGATGAAAAATCAACTAGAATTGATTTTAAACCATTGGCCATCGAGGAGTTTGTTGAAAGTGTTGATTTAAAGATGATGAAGGTATACCTGCTAATGCTAATAATGAAGAAAGGCTAGATGAAGATAAACCTGGTGGTGGTAACATTGGTGATGGACCACCGGGTAATGGTACTTAAAAAAAAACAGAAATAAATACATTTAAAACTCGAAATATTAATAAAAAATTTACATGGTTGACCATATGATGATAAAAATGAACTGAATGGTGTAGGATTCACTAAAAATAAAAAAAACAGAATGTAATAAAAAATAAAAAGAAATAAATTTATACTTGGACAAAGTTCAGTTTTAGGTGGAAGAAAATCACAAGGTAAACGATCAAGTGAAGGAGCTGCACATTGACTTTTAACAGCTAAATAAAAAATAAATATTATATTTAATAAAAGAAAAATAATCTAATTTAATAACAAACTTCGACAAAATGATTGACAAGGAATCATTGTTTGAGCTTCATGTCGTTTAGGACATGGTGGAAAAAGTAATGGACAAAGTAAAAGACGTAAAGAACGAACACAAACTGGATTTGTTGATGGATTAATTGTACCACTTATAACTTGTGCTATTTGCCATCGTTCAATATGACCAAATGAATTTGGTAAAGAATATCGAGCTTGTGGTAAAGCACCACAAAAATCCGAAAATATTGGATATTGTGCATCAACTAATGAATGACAACCTGGACCTTTATTGTAAAATACACCACTATCAGGAAGATTTGCTAATGAACTGTTAAAATAAAAAGATTAAAAAATGGATTGAAAATTTATTTTTTCAAAAATTACTTATGTCCATATCCATGTCTTGATCGATCATTTGAATGTAATGAATTTTCAAATGATGATGGTTTACGTGATCGTCCTCGAAGACTATTCGATGATGATGATTCATGTGGAGAATATCGATTACGACGATTTGGTAATTTTGGATGATCATTATTCTTACGATCATGGTTATCTTCTTCAGCATCACCATTATAATAAAGACGATTTGTTGGAGTTTGAGCTGAAAATAAAAATAAGATCAATTTTAATATATATTAAATATAGAAAATATAATATTCTATTTTGAAAAATCAAAACATAAAACGATCAATTTTTTTTCAAATATCACCAATATATTTTTTAGAAATTATTCTTACTTTTTTGTTGATCAGCATCATCAGATATTGATCGTGCAATAATTACTAAAAATACCACAAGTAGTAAATATATTTTATTTTCCATGATCATTATGTGTATCTAGTTCAGTCGATAGTTATAGAAATAGAAAAGACTAGATATGTATGTATTCGTAATTTATACGAAGAACGACAAAGAATATTCATCTCTCTCTCTCTCACACTCACATTCTCTTTTGTTATCTCGAAAGTAAAAGAAATAAATGAATACCTCGATTTAACTAGTTATACATACAAAGAACGTAGAAAATCGTGCAAAGACTAATATATGAGACATGATCAATTTAAATACTCGAAAAGATAATAATACAATAAAAATGTCTACTTCAAATGTACCACGCTTTTCAATATCTCCTTATTTTGCTGCATATGATCCAGCTAAACCAGCACCAGTTATTACAAAAACAGTTGAACGATTATTATCTGATGCCGGTAGATATTGAAATGGAAAAAACAAACAAAAACAAGCCTTTATTCATTTATTTCTTTATCTTATAGGTTCATTTGGTATTTATCAAATATTTGTTTTTCTTATTCTTGGTCTTCTTGCTGTTGTACCATCAATGGTTAGTTTTTCATATGATCTTAATGTTGGTGCACCTGAACATCGTTGTCGTCTATCTGATAATGATACATATGAACAACCATCAGAATTATATAAAAAATTTCTTGATAATCTATCTTCAAAAGCTACTGAATATGATAAAAGATGTACAATGTTAGATAATAATACATTATTAATAAAAAAAACTTGTGATAATGGTTGGATATTTGATATGAAAAAATACGGTGAAACACTTTCAACAGAACTTTCACTTGTTTGTGAAAAATTTCATTTACGAGCGTTAACACAAAATATTTATTCAGCTGGTACAGCTGGTTCAATATTAACAGGTCTTTTATCTGATCGATGGGGTAGACGAAAAACAATTTATTTACTTGTTATTATATTAATTATTGCATTAAATACAATGCAATTATTTTTTTATTCACCAACACATAAACTTCTTGTTTTTACAATATGTCGATTTTTTCAAGGATTTGCAACAACATTTTATTCTGTATCACTTGTACTTCTTTCAGAATTAACAGGACCAAGTCGACGTGTATTAGCTGCTAATACACTTGCTTATTCATTTGCATTAGGTCAAATTATTTTAGCTATTATAGCAAGACAATTAAAAGATTATAAATTAACATATTGGGCATTAAATATATATGTTTTACCATTTGTATTTATTTATATTCTTATACCAGAATCACCACGATGGCTTGTACAACAAGGTCGTGTTCGAGAAGCAAGAAAAGTACTTGAAAGAATATTTTCTATAAATCGTCGACCATTAAATGATCGATTAGAATTATTTTATTCTCGTTTACCAACTGATGTAATTGCTGCTCGTGAAGCAGAACAAAAAACTCCAAAATATTTAAATGTATTAAAACGACTTTGTCGGTCAAAATTAATGAGAAAAAGATGTTTACTTCTTATATGTGTTTGGGCAGTAGCACTTTCTGTATATTTAGGTATGTAGATTTTTTTTTTTTAATTATAGAAGAAAAAATAAATAAATAGTGATAAGACTATGTTTTTGATTATTTTTCAAAGACAAAAATTTGCTATTGTTATTAAGTCTAACGATACAGTTACCAATAGATTTTATTATAAGAGTTTATTTAATTTGAATTTTTCTAAAGGTATTAGTAGTGCATTACCTGCACTTACACAACGACCTCATGAATTATTTATAGCTGGTGCAGTAAGTGAAATGATTGGTCTTAGTGTATGTTATGCACTTGCATCACGTGTTGAACGTCGTCGTCTTCTTATTGTATTTTTTGTTGCAACTGCTCTTGCTTCAGCACTTGTACCTGTTACTCGTGATACAGAACCTCATGGTAATTATTTTAATTATTATTTGAAAATATCTATACGAATTTTTTTTTTCTCTTTAGTAAGTCTTTCTCTTGCTTTACTCGGTAAATTAACAGCATCATCATGTCAATTATTAATTGTTGTATATACAACTGAAACATATCCAACAGCACTTCGTTCAACAGGTGTTGGCTTATCAGCATGTATAGCACGACTTGTTGCAATGATTGGACCACAACTTTCAGCAACACAATATTCACTTTGGTTTCCATTACCATATATTGTCTATTCATTAGCTTCATGTTTAGCTGCTTTAGCTGCTTCTCAATTACCACGTATACATTCACCATGTAAATTACCTGAAACAGTTCATGAAGTTGAAAAACAACATACACAAGTTACATCTCGTATGCCAACACCACCACAAACATTTGATCAACGTAGACCTTCATTAGCACTTATTAGAGAATTAGGTGTAACAAAAACAAATTCTCCTTTACATTCAAATTTGATATCTCCAACATCTCTTCCACGACGTCATTCAACAGCAATTCATTTTAATCATATAGAAAATAGTGTTTCTCGACTTCCAACAATTAAGGATATGAATGAAGATGAAGTTCGTTAATCAATTAATCTTATTTCATAATTATTTTATATATATATCTATATGTTTTTTTAGGAAGAAATTAAACCTACTGAACAACAAGCTTCATCAATTATATCTCGTATTAGTTCATTACCTAGTCATTTATTTGCACTTCGTCGAAATAGTAGTAGTAGTATTGTTCCAACTTCTGATCCATAAATTATTACCGTTCAATTTTATTAATAATTTTTTTTTAATGCACAAAACAAAATTCTTTTTTTTTAAATTAATCTTATACAACTAAAAAAATTCAAAAAGTTAGTACATGAGTAATTATTATTAATTTATAATTTAATCAGCTATATGTATATACGACGAGCTGAAAATTAATCAATTAGAAATTGTTTTTTATTTTTTGTTTATTTCTATATTTAATTTCAAAGAAAAAAAAATCTAAATAATAATATCTTACTTTTACAATCTAAAAATGAAAAGAATATTATTTTGTTGCAATATAACATTAAATTATGACATATTATAATAAATTTATCTAGAAAAAAATTTTTAACAGAAAAACAAATATTTATGTTTAAAATTTGATTTATCAACGAAAATAATCATTGTATGCTTTCACATTAGATAATACGCTTCTGATTATATCGTTTCATAATAATATTCACACATGACACGTTGTTTATATACGCATTTTCACCTGTATCAATAAAACATACATATTTAAGTGTTTCGACAGATACAAACTCAAATTAAATATTCCGTTTAAATAAGTCTTCATTTTGTTTCAAGAATTATTATTAAATATTCTTAATATTTTATCATAATCATAAAAAATAAAACTACATATTTTAATATATTCTAAATTCCTTTATCGGATATCATTTAACCTTATTGATAGTATTTTACCATCGAATTTAATATGTTGATATCGAAAAAAAATTATATAATTAAAAATATTTATAGAATTTATCACAAACAACTTTATTTGAGTCATATTTCAAGATAAAAATCAGCATAATCGATGACACATAACACTGGCTCAACAAAATTGTTTATTTTTATAAATAGACGAAAAAAAACCGACGAAGAAAACAATGCAAACGAGCAAGTAATGAAGCGTAAAATAAATACAGCTGCACGTACAGCCAACTCTTTTTTTTCTCATTTTAATGAATAAGTATGTTTATATAAATAGTGTGCATAAGCTTCTATATTGGTAATTCACCGTTCTTATATTTATTCGTTTTTATTCACATCATTTTCACATACCACATACCTGTATCTATATCTATATTCACCGCAATCATATCATAACAAAAAAATATACAACATCACTAAAAGCAAAATAATATTTGGCTATAATATTAAAAATGGCCACCAATGCAAATATAGATATTGAACATGAAAATTTAACACAAACTGAAAAGACAGAATCATCATCATCTGCACAAGCTATTACTATTAATGATCCAATCAATGTACAGATAACTCTATTTCAATCAAACAATGACAAATCATCACAAGGACAAACACCATCGTCAACAACAGTAATAACAACACCTACAGAGAAAATAACGACATCAACACAGCCTAATAAAACAGAATTAACAACACCTAAACAATCCATTATCATAAATGATCCAAAGGATGTAATCATAACATTAGTACAGGGTACTAATCTGAATCAAATACCAGCACTATTACCATCTACGCATCTTTCTGCTTTATCAAGTTTGACAAAAACACAACCATCAACTAGTGATCCTACTTCAATACCTCTTGCACAGAAAACATCATCACAAACTGGACAACAACCGCCTTCTCAGCAACCAGGTGGACAACCACAACAACCAGGTGCACAACAACCACAACTTGGTGGACAACAACTTCACTCACAGCAACAACAGGGTTCACAACAACTAGGTGAACAATTAGAAAGTTCCGAACCA
>JAJEKB010021144.1:835030-845129 GCA_022393335.1 Macrotrachela quadricornifera | reverse complement strand
GGTTGGTGTGCGTCAAGCACAACTGCAGGATCATGATCCTTCACCTGGTATACGTCAAGTGTACCCACCATCGAATGAGGGTGACCAATTAGGGCAACAACAGCACAGTGGGGGTCAACCGAATCGATTAGGGCAACAACAGCCCAGTGGCGGTCAACCGAATCGACCAGGGCAACAACAGTATAGTGGAGGTCAACCGAATCAACCAGGGCAACAACAGTACAGTGGCGGTCAACCGAATCAATTAGGGCAACAACAGTACAGTGGTGGTCAACCGAATCAATTAGGGCAACAACAGTATAGTGGAGGTCAACCGAATCAATCTGTAGGATCAGCACAATCTCCTACGTCAAATTCGCAAGGTCAAGATCCACAGAGGGTCAGCGGAGAAAATGTATCGAATAACATATCTGATGCTAAACAAGATGCTTCAACGAGCACACAAAAGTTGCCTCAGGATGTGGAAGAAAAGATTGTAGATAATGTTGTGCAACAATTGAAACCATTGGCTGAGGATCTTATTGCCTTAGAAGTGCAACGAGCACTTTTTAGTGAACTAGGTCCAAACAAGGTTGATGATTTGATGCCATTTATATCTATGCTTACTGGTGGTGCACCTGTTATTGCTGTACCAGGCGGTGGTGTATCAGGACAACCATTCCAATCGCAGCAGGTACCACGTGGTCTAAGTGTAAGAAATAAATAAAACTTCTTTAATTTTATTTTGAATTTTCTTTTAGGGAACTAACTTTGGTGGAGATTCAAATGTTCCTGTATTTATTTCTCCAGAATTACTTATGACAATGGAAGGCGATATTCCACGAGGAGGAGGAGGAGGAAGAAACGAAATACCTATGAATTCGTTCAATGCTCCTCCTCGTAATTATCCTGGTGGTTATCCTATAGGTGTTGAGGGTAAGACAAGTGTATTTTTTTAAATAGTAAAATTTTTAATGATTTTCTTTTAGGCTTTATGTTGTTTGGCAATGAAAACCAAATGATGGGTGGTCAAATATAGTCCGCCACTAGGCATTTGGCTATTGCTATTGATTTACACAAAAACAAAAATAATTGTTTTTAGTCGTGAACTTTTCTGTCATAATTTTAAATTAATATATCTAACAATCGCGTTTTCTTCCAAAAAAGACATAATAACTAATTCTCTTATTTAGACAATATTTGCTTAATCATAGATACGAGAATTTTATATAGTAACAAAATATTCGTGAAGGAAACATATAAGAAAGATTTAGAAAATCGTTTATATGCTGATTAAACTTACAATTTTAAAATGATTACATTCCTGTTGAGATGTTAGGCTATTGTGCCATAAAATTTAATATGCAGCATAATTCACTTATTTTTGCTTATATTCTTAAATTTTTTGCTTTTCTCCAAGACTTCAGGAATTTCTGTTTTCTATATGTCTAAATGGAATATCGACTACTCTATCTACCGATACAGTTTAGTTTTGATTTATTTCATACCTTGATAAAGAAATTAAACAAATTCTCAGGAGCATGCTAACTTTTTTTTGAAGAATTTTAAACACTTACACAGTACTGGATGAGTAAATATCTTTGGCTTTAATACAGTTAGATAAAGAATTCAGTTTTCTGTTAAGGAATGATTTTTTCAACTAACGTACCTCTCAATTTCATTGAAAATATAGTGAATTTGTGATAATTTGTTTTGTAAAGAATTAACTATTTAGGTTTATCAAGCATCTTTTAGTTGTCCAGCTACCACAATCTTTTCAATCAAGATACGATTAAATAGACCAAGAATTTTTGGATTCATTCAGACAATTTTGGCTTGATCTAGTTACAGAGTCGTATTGATGAATTCATTGCAATATGACTAGCATTAAAAATTTAGGTCTGCAAAGAGATTCAAACTCCAATCGTAAAATTAAGTTTCCTTCTCAAAAAACAATCCCAAACCATAATTTATTTAGTTTCACGTTTAATATATCTCTTCCAATCAAAACTACTTTTGCGAAAATCTAACTAGATAAAAATGATGTATGTCTGTGTAAAATTTTGATTTTTTGATCGAGATATAAAATTAATCGAAAGAAAAATATATGTTTGGATAGAGTGATAAATGTTCTCTCTAAGCATATAGAATTTATTAGATTTCTGAAGTCTCGTAGACGTATCGAAAATTGATAAAAATGTGCAGAAATAAGTGAGTCACGATGTATGTATATATGAATACTTGAATCTTATCTACCATGTTTACTTGATACTTCTATGGGAAAATGTTCCATTTTTTACAATGAACCTCAGAATAGGCACAGGTAAAGTATACAACAGCCATCAGACTGTGTGAGGTAACAATAATTTGGTTTGTAGAAAAGACATACGTTCATGCACAGAATAGGTAAAAAATGTTTTCCATGGGAATAACACGATAATTTCAAATAGTATAGATAATCAATTTTATACCAAATTAAAGCGCGTCAAAAATGGGATTTTCTGATACTAAATTGTAAGAATTATGAAAACCTCTTGATGTCGAATTTAGGAAATTTTATGCTTTTTGCCAGATAGAAAAGTAAGGTATGAATGATTTAAGAAAGAATTTTAATATTTTTTTTTAAATATTTTTATATGGTTCGATCTCTATACAGCTGTATATATTAAAAACTTTTTAAGTCAGATTTCTGAAATAGAAAGATTAAAAAAATAACTTGGAAAATACTAAAACATTTAACAAAATTCATTTTTTTCATTTGCAAGAAAAACACAGGATTCTCTAGTAAATATAGTTTTCTTCATTATTTTCACTAAAAGAGACGTTACGAGATATAATCGCCACATACAGCGTGGAAAACTGCGTCTATTGATTACATTTCGTAGCGTCTCTGTTAGTGAAAATATTGAAAAAAAAGCTATAGTTATTGAAAAACCATGCGTTTTTCTCTCAAATTAAAAAAAAATTTTTGTAAAATTTTTTAATATTTTAAAGTTGCTTTTTAACCTTTCTATCTGAGAATCTGGCTTAAAAAGTTTTTACTGTATACAGTTTTATAAAGCTCGATGAACTCGATCGAACCATGTGCAAAAAAAAACACTAAAATTCATTCTTGAACCACACATACCTTACTTTTCTATTTGGCAAAAAGCATAAAATCCCATTTTTGACGTGCTTTAACTTGGTATAAAATTGGTTAGCTATACTATTTGAAATTATCGTGTTATTCCCATGGAAGAACATTTTTATCCACCCTCTGAATAGTAGTTATACGTACTATGGCAAACAAAAATAACAATTATATATCAGCTATTGTTGTTTATTCGTTAACATTGAAGAACAATGAAATAATGGATGAGTCGGGATTTTCAAAGGGAATTTTTGTTCGTTTTTGACCTGCTTCAAAGTGTTTTTAATAAACACAAACTATAGTTTGCCACGGAAATTTTGTACTCTTTTCAAGTATCCATTCAAATATTTGTTCTTAATTTTTCTCTGAGACTAGTGAAATAATTTTTGAAACATTCAAAAACTTAGTTTTGACGAAACTTGTGAGTCGAAATTTCTCATGTATATGTTTGGTCATTTGAGCATGCTTGAAAGTATCCCAGAATAACCGAAAACTATGAGCAATGATCAAAATTTTATACCTTCTTTGTATATGATCTTAGAAATATTCTGTTCAATTTTATTTCAAAGTAATGAGAGAATCTTTGAAAAACCTAAAATATTAGTTTGAATGGTGAACCAACAGATTTTGTTAATGTCTGTATGTGACATACGATTCTTTTGAGTACTTAAATGATCCCATTTCAATAAGTGAAAGGCTAATAACTCGACAACAGAAGACTGAAAAACTAAATCATTCTAGAGTATTTAATAATCCAGAGGTCTAACATCTGTGTACATGATGAATCCAAAAACGATTTAACAGTTGAATATGTTTCCTCATGAGTCATCAATTTTAACCAAGTAAAGTTATAGATGATTCTTCAAAAATGAAGATTTAGACAAAATGAAAAATTGACAGATGCCTTGTTGAAAAACAAAAACTACTTAAATAGTGCATTTTGTAGACTACAGTATATTCTTCTCTACTAGTTGATATAAGACTAAAAGTTTTAACTGTCAGTGTCGAATCGGAATTATGAAAATGCACAGCATGTGAAATAATTTTCTATTTAAACCAACTGTTTCGTTGTTTCAGAAAGTATCTCATTATTCTGAAACTAAAATTGAAACAAAATTTCTAAATCCATAGTTGAAAAGATCATAAAGTTTGAGTTCTAAAGTATAAAATTTCATTCATTGGAAATATTTTCAAGCATCCCAAAAAGAACAAATTTTTTTTTTAAACTTTAGATACATTCCTTAATCTATGTATTTTTAGTTTACGCGGATGTTCATGTTTTGTATAAGAAGACTCTAGTGGAGCATTTTGTAACCAGAACTCAAAATTTTGGAGACGATATGTAAGATCTTGCCAAGATCTTTCAAAAATAAATCGTAACTAGGATTCTAGCTTGCTCTGCTCCAAAATTTTATGATATCAAGATTAGCGTCTCTTATTATATTTTTAAGAAAAGAAAGTGCAATATTTTAATAATAGGAAGTGTTGAGAGAATATTCAAACTTCGTATGTTTCACTAATATAAAAACAATAGAAATGTTGTCTATATGAGTAAAGCTAGATGACTGAACATCTTGAATCGATGAGAACTTGATAAGAACTATAAAGAATAAAATAAAGTTACGCTTATCTATACACAAATGTCCTTCGATTGTTTGCACTATGATTTGATTCTTTAATATGACTCTATGAGACGTTAGAACAGAAAAACGAAGTAGAAGAATAATTCACTGGCACTATACCTACCATTCTATCTATCTTATGATTGTTTTTACAAAGAGAAAAGAATGGATTGCGCGACAACAAGAACTCACAGTCTGTTGTTTCTTTTTTGGTATTTTAACAAATATTTTCATTGCATATTGAGTGAAACTCAATTTTCTAGTCTTACATACTATTCCTGAATCTAACTAAGTTAATTAGTTTTCCTTTGAAAACAATTCATGTGGTTATATTTGCAATTATTATCGAGAGGTAAATGTCTCTATCAAAATATATCAACAATACACATTCACATAGAGCAATCTTTTTTTTTATATATTTATATCGAAACAAAAATTCCAAGGTGTTCGTTAACAACATCAAACAAATGCTTTTTTCTTATTCAATTCGGTGAATCTATCACATTTTTAATACGGTTCAATGACAATGAGGGATATATATACATATGGTTCAGTATTCAATTATAAAACACCACGTACTGTTTTCAAATTTTAACGAATATAAATTAAGATACAATTAGAATTTATTCTTAGTGCATATAGTAAAAGATGGATTAATTGGTTACCAGTATAGACTATCACTTGTCTTTGTTCTATTAAAAATGTTTATTGAATTTAAATGAGTTAATATGCATAAAAATTAATAAATGAAAAGATTAGTTCCTTCAATTTTTTTATGGAAATTTTCTAGATGAAGCAAAAGATACAACTCACTGTTGACTGTCTATGTTTCTACAGGTTGACACTTTTTTTCTGTTAAATTTTTTGTATAATGTGTATGCATAATTGGAGTAACGTTTCATTTGTCTATTAAAATAAAATATAAAAAAATATATTTCGTACTCCAGATGTTAATAAAGTACTGATGATGAATCATTTTACAAGATATTTATTCACAAATTTCTGATTTTTAGTTTGACATCAGAGTATTGACGATATTGTTTTATCAGTGACTCCTTCAAATGAGCTATACGAGAAGGGAAGATAATTGTGACATTTGCTTTTAAATTGAATTGATTCATTTGAAATACTACTTACTTATTTGTAGACAACCTCGCGCTCGTTCTCTATTGATCATTGGAAACGAAATTATGAACGTGAAAAACGAGATGCATTTGTATCAAAGTCATTCGAAAAGTTTGCTAATAATCTAATTCTTTTGTTGAATATATCAAAAGCAAAGATAATGTTGGTACATAAAAGATTTTCACTATCGTATTCCAAAAGTTATTATAATAATCAAACGATTAAATAGGTTAGTAAATTCAAATATTTGAGTGTAAATTTAACAGTGAAATTAGGTTGAAAGAATTACATCATTAGGCGAATGAAGAGTATCAATCAGATATATAGTGCTATGCATGTAATCTTGAGAACTATTAGAAGAAAAAATATTAAAATAAGAAAAATCTTGTCCTACATTTTCTTACACTTCCTATAACAATCACTTCGTTCTCAAGATTTTTCTTACTCTCTGTGAGAAAGATTGATGAATTTCTCTTTCGTTTTTCTAAACTGTTCTTCGTCTGTTTATATTTTTCTCTATTTTTTTGTTCTCTCCTGATATGTTGCACGTCTATGTTTATTTCTTTTTTTTTTTATTTATATGTCAATAGATAAATATCTTTTTGTACTGTTCTTAATGTGCCATCTCTTTTCTCTTTTTCTTATATTGTGAACTAGTATATTAAATGGCATAATAGATATTTATGAAAAAAAAATACTACTTACCGATTTAATATAAGACAAAGAATTTCTATGATTGAAGAAGGCATAGAAAGATCTATCTGTCTATCAATTAAGATAAATTTTTATTAATTATACAAGAGGAGCAATGATCCATGAAATCATATAAGAAAAATATCTTATAGCAGTAATTTGTAATGGCAGTGAAATGAAATGAATATAGAATGAAGCGGGGGAGCATAAAGAAAAGAAATATGCGGACATAAAAATAAATGATTCATAGATAGAAATGATGAAAAAAATTCGTTTATGAAAAAGTCATATAAAAAACGAAAGCAAAATTGTTTTAATGCATTCAAGGTCTATTGATTCATCAAAATTGATTTTTGTTTTTGAGCTTCAGACTAATTTCTCATAATGACTATATTAAACAGTTCAAAAATATTCTAAATTAGATTATCAATTATGATGATAAAATCTAGAAATGTCAAAGCGAATGAAAATTTAAAGAACATTATAGATAGAGATTGAACTAATGAAATATTCTTAACAAAATCTGAGAAATAATTATAGACACAAAGTACGAGAGTTAATTTAAGCTGAAGCAGGATAAACAACTGATTGAATAAAGTTAGTTATTAAGTAAAGAGATGTTTAGTTTTGATCTTTTTCAATTAATTACACAAAACAATTTGCTATATTATACTAGTTATTTTATGATTAAATAAAATATTTTTTACACTCTTAAAAATAAATATTTATATTGTTATAAGTCTTTTGTATCTATCTGAAAGAAATATATTCATCTTTATTATGAGTTATCTTAATATATAATTAAGTAGTTATTCGCAATAGTTAGCATAAAAAATATGTTTTTCAAATGTAAAAAATTTAATGATTAATTATATTTACGAAAGCAAATTATCGTAGTTGAAAAAAATCGAAAATAATCAGTTAATGGTAAATATAGTAGAAATCGTCAAAATGTATAAATTAAAAACACATTCATTTTAATGAGTTTATACTTTCTTAACATGTTTAAACGACATTATAAGCAAATCTAGATGTGTTTTTTTCTGCCTGAAATTAAGATTTAACAAATATATGTGATAATTTTTTTCAGATTATACAAAGCTGTTGTATTTATAATTACATTTATTATTTGTCATAATATTAATAAATACGCAGTTTTGATAGAAATTTATCAATGAAGTTTTCTCAGATGAATAATAGTTTTTTTTTTGATTTCTCGTCTCATTCACGTAAGACGACGAGAATAACGTCAAGGCAAAAATATAATCAAGTGCTCGTCTGTCTGCTCTGAAGAAAGGAAAGAGAAGAAGTGAATCATTAGACAACACAGTAAGGTATTTCTTTACTAAATATTCAAACTTGTCTTCTTATTTAATGATATTATTATCGCCTGAAATCATCTCTTATTTAATATTATTAACTAAATAAAATAAAAATAAACAGTAAATGATAATACTTTGCACATAAAAGTTAGATTAAAAAAAATAGTCATAGGATTCGATAGTATATACAAAAATAATGATAGATATCGATGGTGATTGACAATATGACTGTATATATATGGGCTAATGACAAAAACAACTATTTTCCTTATTTTTCTATATTTTATTTATGTATAGTGTTAGTTATTTTTTGTAAACGTATCTTTCAAGTAAAGAAAAAAACAAAATAATTGATGACAGGTAACCTTCAGTTGATAAGTGTGTTTCGATAATTGAAGAAACGAACGAACGAACGAAAGAAAGAAGAAACTAATAAGAAGGGGAACAAGTAATGATGCGGAACATAAATACAGATGCATGTAATGGCAGTTCTGTTTCTTCACTCTAGTGAGTAAATATGTTTATACAAATAGTGAAGGTGAGGTTCTTCATTGATAAGTCACCGTTCTAATATTCATTCCGTATCTATTGCACATATCTATTCACTCACCGCATACTTGTATATGTGATTACGGCAGCCACTTGCAGAGAAAAAAAAACAAGGTAATACTATAACTAAAACACATATTTGACAACAGTATTGGTAATGGCCACTAGTGAGAATACAAATCGTGAAAATGTGGTTAAAACAGAGATTACCAACACTAATGATAATGAAAAAGACAAAAATAAGGAAGAAGAAGCAAAAAAATTAGAATTATTATCAAATTTTGATATTCAAGTAAACTACGGTAAAACAACAACAACAACAGGAAATCTCAACGATTTAACACGAACTGAAAAGACCGAACAATCAACAGCTGAACAATCTATTGTCATTAATGATCCAGTTAAGGTAACAATAACAGTAGTACAAGCTACTAAGGAAGATGATGTACAAGGACAAACATCTTCATCATCATTATCAACAACGGAAAAACAAGAAACATCAACAACTATACCAACCATTACCATTAATGATCCTGTGAAAGTAACAATTAAATTGGTGCAAGGTAGTGACGAATATAAAACGTTAGAAGAAACACAATTATCATCACCAGTATCAACATCAGGTGCATCAACAGAACGAGATAAGATCAGTGATTTAACTAAAGTTGGCAAAATAGCAATACCACAATTCGAGGAGCTTGAAGACATTCCTGATCCAATAACAATCTCAACCAAGCCGAAACAAACGTCTAACGACGATAAAGCCGTCGAACAACCACTTTCGAAAGAATCACCAACGTCTATAACTGCGACAACTGATGTCAATACCGAAAGCAAGAATGAAACAGCAAAAAGCACCACTTCTATCGAACAGCCACAAGAATCAAAACCGGCATCACTTTCGGTTGCTTCAACTGCTGATCAACCTAAACCAGCAGAAGAATCCTCTACAGGAACTTCAACAACAACTACCACAACCGAAGATAAAAAGAAAGAAGAAACTCTATCAACACCTACAGCTCCAATTACTGTTACGGACAAGAAACCAGAAGAAGAAAAACAGCCAGCAGCTGATACTTCAAGTGAAGACAAGAAAGAATCACAAGCACTATCAGCTTCTGTTACTCCAACTACTGATCAAACTAAACCAGCAGAAGGATCTTCTTCAGAAACAACAACAACAATTACCACAGCCGAAGACAAAAAGACGGAAGAAACTTCATCAACACCTACAGCTGCAACTGCTGTTACTGACAAGAAACCAGAAGAAGAAAAACAACCAGCAGCTGATACTTCGAGTGAAAGCAAGAAAGAATCACAAGCACTATCAACTTCTGTTGCTCCAACTGCCGATCAAACTAAACCAGCAGAAGAATCCTCTACAGAAACAACAACAACAATTACCACAGCCGAAGATAAAAAAACGGAAGAAGCTCCATCAACAACTACAGCTGCAACTGCTGTTACTGACAAACAACCAGCAGCTGATACTTCAAGTGAGGATAAGACAGAATCACAAGCACTATCAGTTTCTGTTGCTCCAACTACTGATCAAACTAAACCAGCAGAAGAATCCTCTACAGAAACGACAACAACGATTACCACAACCGAAGATAAAAAGAAGGAAGAAGCTTCATCAACACCTACAGCTTCAACTGCTGTTACTGACAAGAAACCAG
>JAJEKB010021144.1:800141-835020 GCA_022393335.1 Macrotrachela quadricornifera | reverse complement strand
AAGACAAGAAAGAATCAAAACTAGCATCAGCTTCTGTTACTCCAACTACTGATCAACCTAAACCAGCAGAAGGATCTTCTTCAGGAACAACAACAACAACAACAACAATTACCACAACCGAAGATAAAAAGACGGAAGAAACTCCATCAACAACTACAGCTGCAACTGCTGTTACTGACAGGAAACCAGAAGAAGAAAAACAACCAGCAGCTGATACTTCAAGCGAAGACAAGAAAGAATCAAAGCCAGCAGAAGGTTCTTCTACAAGAACAACAGCTGATACCACCACTGATGATAAAAAGAAAGAAACACCTACATCTACTTCTACAACACCAACTGCTGTTGAAGAGAAGAAGCCTGAAGAAAAAGCAGATGTTACTGCTCTTGCTGAAGAAAAGAAAAACGTAGAATCTACTTTGGGTGGACCGGCACCAACTACTCAAGAGGACAAAAAGAAAGAAGAATCTACAACTACCGTAACGGCTCCCAGCTCAAGCACTAATGACAATAATAAGAAAGAAGCGCCCACAGAGTCGGCGACTACATCAAAGTCCAATACGAGCGATCAGACTACGAAGGAAGAATCAGGATCGATACTGTCAACTTCAGCTTCAAATAAAGACGAAGTAGAAAAGGATACTAATGCATTTCCTATAGCTAAAGATAATACGAAAACTCTCACTGATTTTCAACGAAAGAAAGCTGAATATTTCTTCAATATCAATCTAGGTATGTTATTTTTTTTTGTGAATCAAATTCTGATCATATAAGGTTAATTATAAATATTGATTGGATTAGAAGATTCACAAAATTATCATATATAATTTACTTTTTAAATAATTTTCTTATAGACGTAGAAAACAAAAAGTTTATAACTTGGAAGGATGTTGAGTTTTACTTATTGGTAGGAGAAAAGCGAAAAAGATAAAGAATATATGTATTAAGATTGTGTTCTTTTTTTGATAGTTTCATGTCACAGCTGCAGGACTTGAAGGTGCAGATGGTGGTGAATTAGAAAAACAATTAAGTCGAGCTGCACGAGCTCTTTGGGAACATATTCATGATCAAATTCCATCATCGGATGGTAAACGTGATACATTAACTTTAGATCAGTTTCTTAATACATGGGCTGCTATTATTGATTATATTATAAAACATGGTAAATTACCTGATCTTGTTCAAGATTTGGTTAATCTTGGATTTGAGTTATATGCAACAAAACAGAATGGAGATAAATCACCATTAATTCGTATCTCAGCTTTCGAAAAACTTTTTCAACAAATGAATCTTGATCTTCCTTATGCTCGAATAGCATTTCAATTTCTTACTGAAGTATGTATTATTTATTCTTGTTATTGTTCTCATTGTTTGTCTTTGTATATTTCTATATAGAATGGCACAAAGCCATTGGATGCTGATAAAATTAATTCAACTGTACGAGCAGTGATTACATCTTCAGATGATAAACATAATTCACACTTTCTTCTTCCAGGATTTTTCAAAACACTAGGAAAGAAAAACGGTAAGAAGAGTTCTACAAATAAGGCATCATCATAAGATCTAAGTAAATCATATGACAGTTAATTTCAAACTCTTATACATTTTGTATATTAAATGATTCGTTCGAAGTTTTAAAAACATATTTATTAGACTAATTTATACATTCATTTAATATCCGATATTTCTTCTATTCAGATGCCGATCAACCCGACAAAGGTAGTAACCAAACATCTACGGCTACTCCTACTGCTCCAACAGGAACACCTTCTCAATCTCAACAACCATCCTCTCAAACACAACAGCCAGGTGCACCATCTACTCCACCCCAAGTGCCAGGCGCACCATCTACCCAACCACAAGTGCCGGGTGCACCATCTACTCAACCACAAGTACCAGGCGCGCCATATACTCAACCACAAGTGCCGGGTGCACCATCTACCCAACCACAAGTACCAGGTGGACCACAACAACCCGTACGACCTCCTCCCCCGACACAGCAGAAGGTTTTAGCCCAACAGGATAATGATATTCGCCGTCTTTTAAACTATTATCATATGGACGATTGTGATCTGGTCGAAGTAGATGATGGTCCAGCTCGTCGTTTAGTTTTGGTTCATCCAGAACGACCATTACCTGCTTATCTTCAGAAAGATCCAAAATTACTTCAACAATCACAAAGTTTGAATTGATTATATTTTCTTACAAACAAATTATGTTCATTTTTAATAGATTTGCCAAGTACTACATCGTCTTCATCTCCATCAAATCAAACAATCACAACCGATGAAAAATCAAGCAAACCAAGTAATATTGAAAAACCATCATCAGAAGAAACTAAACCAAAAGATACATTAGAAGAACGTATATCACGTGGTGAAGTTCAAACAGGTCCGACAATACCATTACGTCAAGTACAACTGGAAAATAACGAACCAGTACCACATATACGACAAGTTTATCCAGTACCGACTCAAGATCAACAAGAAGAACTAGCAAAACAAGCTCAAATTCAATCAAATCAATCAGTTCAACCAACACAACCACCAACATCATCTTCGACAATTCAACAAGAAGAACCAGCAAAACAAGCTCAAATTCAATCAAATCAATCAGTTCAATCAACACAACCACCAACATCATCTTCGACAACTCAACAAGAAGAAAAGAAAACAGACGAGCAAAATAAATCAGAAGAACCTAAATCAACTGAAGTACCATCTTCTCAACATCCTGAAACGCAAGAGAAACCTGAAGTAACTCCTGAAATGGAACAACAAATTGTGGATATTGTTATAAAACAAATGACACCATTTGTTGAAGCATTTGTTGCAAAAGAAGTACGACGAGTATTAAGTGGTCAAACTGATGATGATGATGATGGTAATAATTTTATTCCGTTTCCATTTATGTTTGGTGGTGGTGGTCCGTCAAGTGGTCTGAGAGTAAGAAAGAAATAAACATGATTTTTTTTATTTTGAAATTTTCTACTAGCAAACTAACATTGGTGGAGATCCAGGTGTTCCTTTATTTATTCCTCCGGAAGTACTCATGACAATGGGAGGCGATATTTCACGAGGAGGAGCAAGAAACGAAGTACCTATTAATTCGTTCAATGCACCTCCTCGTAATGTTCCAGGTAATTTTCCTACAGGTGTTGAAGGTAAGACAATTGTATTTTTTTTAAATATTAAAATCTTTGATCACCTTCTTTTAGGTTTTATGGTATTTGATATGGGAAATCCAATGATGGGTGGTCAATCGCGTTATCCACCATCTGGACCTAATTATTAACTTAATTAAAGAACTGATATTTTTTTTTAGTCTTGCACTATTTTTTTTCTTAATTTTAAATAAATATATATAATATTCGCATTTACTTCTAAAAG
Source organism: Macrotrachela quadricornifera (assembly GCA_022393335.1). Taxonomy (NCBI): domain Eukaryota; kingdom Metazoa; phylum Rotifera; class Eurotatoria; order Philodinida; family Philodinidae; genus Macrotrachela; species Macrotrachela quadricornifera. The sequence continues at coordinate 831,634 of JAJEKB010021144.1, read as the reverse complement.
CGATACAATAACTAATTCTTCTATCTGTGCAATATTTATTTCATCCTATATATAATGAAAATTTTATACATTCACAGGATATTAATAAAAAAACCATATATAAGAAACAATCATATCCTTAAAAAACTATCTATATGCTAATAAAACTTACAATCCTAAAACGACCACATTCCTATTTAGATTTTGAGTTTTTATGTAGCAAAACTAAATATGCCATGTTTACTTATTACTTCTTTTTTTTATAATGAATATCAGAGAAAGCACACGTTAAGTATACAACTATTATCAGACTGTGTGAGTTGATAATAATTTGATTTTGTAGAAAAAAGGCATATTCATGTAGATAATAGTTAGACGTACTATGATAGACAAAATAGTAAAATTATTGATGTTATTAAAACTAAATTCTTTTCTTTTGCATTAGCAAGATAAATGAGATTTTCAATTAGCCAAAGCATTTGTCATAAGAAATAGTTTTGATTAAAAATACTTCTTAAAATAAGATTTCTCTCTAAGGTAATATTATATTTAACATCAATGCATAATTTTTGCTTCCAATAAGTAATTGCTAATATATAAAATTCAATGTATAGCATCATATCTTTACTATAAGTTTTACAATTATTCAAATTAATATTTAATGAACATTTTCGTGCAATTAAGTCAATTAATACGATTACTCATCGAATATTTTTAATATATTTTCTTATGTAAATTAACCTTTACAACATTAAGCATTACAATAATGTAAGTGCATCTATTCATTTCGATTATTTTCTAATAAATATTTCACGTATCATCTATTACCAATCTTTTCTTTTGTTCAGATCAGTAAGTAGCATACTTAATTAATTCTTTGACAACATCCATTGCAATACATCATATGTCAAAATGAATTTCGATTAATTGATCATTGATTGGAATATCAGTCAATCTATTGATTCTTATCTCTTGTTTATCTCTAAGATATTGAACGTATTTATATCTGTATTAAGACTAGAAATACTTTTTCTTGGCATCATCATCATCATCAAAAAACTACATATAAACAAATTCATTGGTAATTTAACTAAGATTTCTTAACTACGTAATAATCATCAAATTTATACTATTGTTATAAATAGTATCAATCATTTAAGACTATCGAATGGAAACAAATCGATAACTTATCAAATTGTTCATTTCCTCATTTCACTTCAGCATAAAAAAACAATTTAATAAATTCTAGCAAATCAAATAATCAACAAGAATAAAAAATAAAGTCGATCAACTTATATAAATATCAAAGTTTCATTCAGTCATTGGACATATTTTACCATCAAATGATTGTTCCAGTGGAAATATTTATTCATCTGTATCTATTATTTTGCTTTTCAATCATTGATTTAGCTACAATTGTGATGAAATATTTCATACACTCACTGATAAGTGCATGCCTATATACACCCATCCATCCATCAAAGATGACAACAATGATAAATAAGATACTATTACTGCTATATATACTAAAGCAACGAGTAATCATGAGGGTTGATTTTACTTTTCTTTTCTTCTTTTTCCTATATGTTAGAAGAACATATTGTACATGTTGACATTGAGAAATAATATAGCAATTCTAATATAAATAAAAGAAATTTAGCATTATGAGTATAACTATTATCTTATTTTTATATGATATAAATAAAAATCAGTGTTCTTTTTTTTATCTCGCAAATATTTGATTTTCTACGAGATTATAAATACTGAAAGAAAAATCTTCAGATATATTAGGAATGCGAATAATATGAGTGGTGATGATAATGATGAATATACAAAAAAAAAATAATAGTAATAAAGAATGAAAAATTATTATTGTGTACGAATTTGATAATCTCCATTTTGTGTGATATATCGGACCCATGGTAATGCTTGATAACCACTTTTTTCAATTATTTTTAAATATCGAACCTAAATATATAAATTAGAAAAAAAAAAATAATTTTTTTTTTTTTTTGTACCTGAATGCCTGATGTAGTAAAATAAGGTATTTCAAATTTAACTTGAATTGGAGGTTTTGCTTCTAGATCTTCACTTTGAACACTTGGTAATTGAAAATGAGCACGCATTAAAAATTCTTTTCCACCCTATATGATACGTAAAAAAAAAACAATATTAAAAATTAATCAAATAAAACTTAACTGGAAATGATTTAATTGACCAAACCATAGAATTTTTTTCCGGAACATATTTAACAGCACCACATGTTGCTTTAAATCGTCCTGAATCAGCATCAGATGGAACAGGAATAATAATTTCAACATTATTTGCTGTTGAACGACGTTTAAATTGAGATTTAGCTTTAATCATATATTCAACACGTGAATGAGAATGTTTTTCTATCGATGATTCAATCCAAACTAATGGTTTAACCTGATACAATAAAATCAAATATTTATATTATAAATTTTCTAACAAAAAATAATATTTACTTGTGTATTTAATCGATAGGACATTAATTCAAATTCTCCATCAGGAGGTACAAATGATATAGTACGATCATTTTCAAACCGAGATAAACGAACACATTGATGAAATTTAACATCTTCTAATTCAACACCTTTATTCTTTGTACCTAAATATTAAAAAAAAAGCAATTTTTTTTTAAATTAATTAAAAATTTGAAATAAACATACGGCCAGTAGTTTCAAAAAGAACTTTATCATTAAGACCTAAACGTAATTCAGGCATACCACTAAGATAAACACGCATTTTAATTGCTCCATTAATTTCCGAACGAAGAACATTTCCATTTGAACTAACCTATATAAAAATATATATATTTTAACATATAAAAATTAAACAAAAAAAATTCCGATTTTACCAAAAGATTTACAGATTCAATAACATCAAGAAAAACTTCATTTTTTCTATATTTTAATCCATCAGATCGCCAACTAACTGTTTGTGTTAATGCTGGTGGTGGACGAACTTCTTCTAATTTATGTCCTTCTTGTGTTATATATTCTTGAAGAATTTTTGAATCAGTTGATTGAGGAAAACCAAAATCCATTAATTCATCAAGTAATTCATAAACAATAACAAAATTATCTCGAATTGATTCTTCTTCAAGTTCTTTAAAATATTCACAAAATACACGAACACATTTATAAAGAAATGATAAAACCATAATAACATTAGCATTAATCTTTGTTGTACACACAACTAGAATTATTTTGAAGAAAAAATAAATAAATAAACAAGATAAGTATAAAAAAAAAATAAATACTAACGATAAACATTATTATATTTAATATAGACAAAAGCAACATCACCATTTTGAAATATAGGTGATAACTGAGATTCATCTTCTTTTTCTAATAATAATTGCATAAATTTTTCAATAACATTCATTTCAATATCACCACGATAATTTCGAGATATGAGCACCTAAAATACAATAAGATTTATTTAGAATTAAAAGTAAAATATATTGAACTTACTTTGCCCTTCATGTCTAAGATATAAATGGCCGATGCCGACATTCTCTATATGTTATTATTAGATTGAGAATGAGGTCTAGTAAGTACCGAAAGAAAGATAGAAGAGAAAAAAAAAAGAGATTAGGATTTCTTATTATTCTTTTTCTACCGAAGTGCTACTTCGATTTGTTGATTTATAATGAAACCAGTATTAGTCATTGATACTTTTTTTTACAACCAATCATATTGGACAAATCAATAGATGGCACACATGACCGAATCAAATATTATATTATCTTATTTTTATATCAACGATTTCTACTAAAAGTTAACATTAAATCTTGTAGAAGCGCGTATATATGCGAAGATATCTGGAAGTTGCGTTACTATTTTTTTTCTACAAGCTATGTTTAGAAAAAAAATGTTTGTACACATCGTACTGACAAAGTTTATAAGTCGTATATCTCTAAGATATAAATACTCCCTCATCCTCATGATTCCACAAATAATTGGTCAAAAAATTTAAAATAGATTTAATAAAAGATTAAGAAAACATTGACATTATTATTATTTTGTACTCATTAAATTGTGTGATGTTTTTGGATACTATTATGATTTGTATAACATAACCAAAATCTTAAATTAGTTAAATTCAACGTAGCAATGAATTAAATCTTATTGCTTGTCTCATCCTCAAATTATAATATAATACCATATTATTCACATCATATTAAAAATATCCTTTAAAATTTCATAATAATATCAGATATAGTCATTGTTTATACAAAATTTATTAGTAAAGATGATCATTATTGTTCTCCTATGAAGAAAAATGCAAAACTATTTTGACAAAAATAAATGGCACATAGTTCTGGTTAGTATTTCAATTCGATAGAGAAAAGTTTTAAGATTTATACATCTGTTGTTAAGAGATCCCATAACGAAACAAAAAAATGTAAACTCAATTTTATAATCAAGTAAGATTTCTTTAATCAAAAAAATAATTACAATATATATATCATTGACTATGTACTCATACAATTTCAAGTGTATTTCCATTTCAATTATGACAATCTACAAGGATAACTTCATACGATTTTAATTAAATTTGTAAACTATAAAAAGATATCTATTTTAATTTTGCAGACGACAGAAAAAGAAAATCCAAGGTCATATTCATACTTGTTTGTTCTTTTTTATTCTTCTTAATAATTTTTTTTTTTGAAGAAAAAGAAAAATACACCTACTCTCGCCACTTTAAGTTGTAACATACGAGGGAAACCTTTTTACTTGTAGTAAAAGAAAGAAAGAAAAAAAAACAAATAGAATTTGACTACATCATCAAAAGGTAAAAATGAGCGGTTGGGATGCCGAACGTCGTCGTAAATTGAACAATGAATTTGAAAATGTTTTTCATGAACATGATCGTCTTCAACAAGATCTTAATTCCGAACAAACTCCTCAATATCAATCTCTTTTAAATATTATTAATCAATGGGAACAAGATTCTATAAAAAAAATTCAAAAAACTGCTAAATCTGCTCGTAATGATCTTCAACAAATATTAAAAGATACGAATAATCAATTACAACGTGCTTTAAATAATACAGTTACAGAAGAATTACGTGAAGCATTAGAAAAAAAAGATAATTTTACTGAATTTCATATTGATAAATGGTTAGCAAATTTATCTGATATACGTAAACAATTCGAAACAATATCTTCAACAGTTAATATTTCACATGATAAAGTAATGCATTTAATAAAAGTAAAACAAAAATATCCTTTAAAATCTTTTCAACAAGTTAATCTTGATCATCAAGAATTTAATTTTGAAAAAATACGTGGTCATCCTATGTTTTACAATACTGAACATCTTATAAGTACTGCTCGTCCTGCAATTATTGTTAGTCAAAAACATTTTTCTACTGGTACACATTATTTTCGTTTTCGTATTGAACAAACTACTGATGAATTGTTTTTTGGTATTATTAATAGTACAGATATTCAAAATTTAAAACAAAATATTCATCCTAATCAATCAATTCATGGTTGGTGGAATATTGATCGTCGTGTTATTAGTGATAAAAAAGAACCATATTTTTCTTCACTTAGTATATATAATGGTGATGAAATAATATTAATAATAAATTGTGATGCACATGAAATTTTTCTTGAATATCCATCAATGCGTAAATTAAATTCAATACAATTAGTCAATGATACACGTAAATATTTACCACCATATAAATTATTAATTGAAATAGGTAAACCAGGAAAATGTTTAATTAAATTACTTGATTGGGGATTATTAGCACATGGAACGAGTCGTCCAGACAGACAATTACATTGTTTTTGTACATCTCGTTAATTAATTATCATTGTATTATTGTAGTATTAGATCAATTTTTAGTATTGTTGTTACATTAAAAATTATCTTTGATTTTATGAAATTCTTTTTTGAAATAAAACTAGATCCGTTTAATTTTATTCAGTTAAAATTAATGATATTCTTGATTCTAATTTCTTGACTTAGGTGTTATGTTTCAAAAATTTTCGAATTTTTCTTTATCGACGTTTTTCCAGCACAGCACATCCAATCGAGCTGAAATTTTTTTCTATAGATGCTAGACACAATTTTGGGTGCCTACCTTTTTCAATTTTTTGAAAAATATTGTATTGCTGAGTTTTGGCCGGTCTTGCAAGAGAAGCACTATTCAGAAAAAAACATGCGCTCCTCAGGATGGTCTTGATATTTAGGCTTTTTTATTCGAACAATACGAGATAAAAAGAAACTAAAAAAAAGTAGACATCCTAAACAGTGTCTAGTGTCGATAAAAATATTTTTCAGCTCTATAGGCCGTACCGAGATCTATCAATCCTGAAACTTTCTGATGAGCCGGAAATGTAGAAGGTGTCCGCTTAAGCAATCTATAAGTATATTGCGATGGTTTCATCTATTTTCCTAGTGTTAATAAATATCGTATTACCGATTGTTCAAAATTTTTATCAGTCGGCTATTATTCTTATATGTAAATGTTTCTTCTCTTGGTTGATGTAGTTTAAATATATTCTAATATTGTGTTAAATTTCGTTAAACTTGTTCCTTCTATTTTGATATTATCATATATTCATGTTTATTGATGTGTGTTTCATAGTAATTCTAGATGTTAATTGCAATGCATAATAACGCACGATGTAAATGTAATAACACTATATGTTAATTCTTATTTTTCTTCTCCATCGATTTGAATATAACTTACTTTTATAACATATTCGTCAACTGAATGATGCAATAAAAAAGAGAGACATTTTAAAAACACATCTGCACTTTTTTAAAATGTCGGCTTTTATATTTCTTCCATAAGTACATTCTAAAAAGGAAAATTTTATACTCTTTAGAACGATATATAATTTATATTTGTCACATATTTGTGAATAGTTACAAATGTGTGATAAATATAAATTATATATAGTTCAAAAGAGCAGAACAAATTTTCTCTCAGCATTTTTCCATTAAACAGAAATAGAAGTTAACATTGTATAACATTACTTTTTTTTCTTATCTTTATCTCATTTTACATGTCAATAATAACTTCATTATTAGATTGATTCTTATCAAAGATATACATTTATACTAACGCAAAAACAAAAATTTATAAATGATTGTGATTGATATATAGCTTTTTTTTTAAGATAAAGAAAAAAAACAAAGATAATATTCACGTAATTTTCTTATTAAATAATTCTATATGAATACTTCGGATAATTATAATTATATTTCAATAAATTTTGAAAGAAAAAAGAAAAACAATTAATGACTAGAATTATATCAATTCGAGTCTATACACTTATATATATATATAATAGATAAATTCACATTGAACATTCCATTAGATCAGCAAGTGCATTATCAAGTACTTGTCGAGCATAATCACCTATGAATTAAAAAAAAAACGAATTTTTCTATTCTAAATATAAAATAAAACTTACTAGGCATTTGAGGTGGATGTATTACTGGTGAGTCAATAGACATATTTGTAATTGGTGATGAAATAATAGATAAATAACGTGTTTGACGAGGTATAGAAGTCATTATAATAGATTCTAAATGTAATCAATAAAAAAAACCAAAAGTATTGAAATCGATGTTTTCTTTTTTCGAACCTGGTTGTGGAGTAAGTGGAAGAAATTGTTGTCGAGAATTTTTTGTTGAATTACTTGAATTTTTTAATGGTATTGGAGAACAATCTGGTGTTGTTGGTTTTGTATGTCGATATAAATAATTTTCTCGATTTTGTTGTTGACTTGGACTTGATGAACGTTGTCCAGGCTAAAATAAATAATACAATTTTTTTAACTAAAAAAAAAAAAGAAGAATTTTACATCAAATGATGATGAACGTCGTGGTGGTGCTATAGGTGGTGTTTCATCAAGTAAATCATCTTCATCAGAAAATAATTTTCGTCGTATTTGAGAAATATTTAATGATGAATTTGATATAGCAATAGGTTGTTCATCTTGATCACTATTTGAAGCAAAACTTTGTATTAATGAATCAAGATCAGCAGCTGGTGGAAGTGAAAGACGTGTTTGACAACCCACTTAAAAGAATTATTTAATATTAAAAAAAATAAAATGTTTTTTTTGTTTTTTTACTATGTCGAGTATTTCGAGTTTGATCAAGTAAAGAATTTGAATTACTTGATGAACTACTTGACCATGATTGATTTTTTACTTTTGAAATATTATTTGTTATAATAGGTGTAGGTAAATCAAGCTGTGTTTGACAAAAATGATCTGATGCTCGTTGATATCGATCACGCATTTCTTCATTACTAAATTTAATTTTAATATATACATATATATAAATAAAAACTAAACATACAAAATAGATGTATCAATTTGAATAACATGTTCACTTAATTGATGTGGATATACTTGAGCACGACGTTCAATTGAAAGAATATCACTAACAGATTTATTATCTTGTTGCTTAAAAATAAAATATAATAAATTTTTATATTTAATTTATCAAAAAAAAAAATAAAACAAACTTCATTAAAAATACTAAAACTAGCAAGTCTTTGTTTAAGATGTACTGATGTTGGTGGATCAAATGGATTTGATATTAAACGATAATCAGGTGTTTTTTCTTGTTGTAAATTATTTATATCATCTTGTAACATTGAAATAGGTGATGATAATGAATCTTTCATTTATGTCTCTCTCTTCCTCTCTTTCTCTTTTTTTTTTTTTATAGACAAATTTATTCTCGATAGATTTCTTTGTCTATTCTTCTTCCACCATAAATATCTTTCTTGTCATCTAATGGACTCGCTCGCTCACATTTATTTGACATAACAATAGCTAGAAATGATGATGAAGGTATGTACACCAACTCCATCTGTTTTCATGTTCAAGAAATTTTTATAAATAGTTCATTTGAATTTTTCTTTTTTAAAATAATTTTTGAAATTTAATTTATTAATTCAAAAAAAAAACTATTTTATTTTCTGTAATTAGTTTTATTAAAATACAAAAAAAAAAAAAAAAATTAAGATTCATGTGAATATATCTGGCAAATAGTTCACTATAAGAATATATTATGGTGGACGTGTTTTTTTCGATATATTTGAAGGTGTCATTGAAATTAATTTACGTTGTTGTGCTAATAAACCATCAAGATGTTCAGCTCGTTTAACTACAGTTTCATATTGAATACGTAAGGCATGTACTTGTGCATCTTTTGAAGTAATTGCTTGTTTAATTCTTCGAAACAAAAAAAAAAACGATCGAAAATTATTCTTTAGAATTCTAATAGTATAGAATTACTTTTCATGTATAGTTTCTAATTCTTTATCTTGTTGTTGTTGTAATATGTGTATTTCTTCTTTTTTCTTTTCTAATTCTAATTGTTGTCTAGCACGTAATTCAGCAATATCACCTTTTATTCGACGATTTTCTTCTTCAGTTAAAATAAGACGATCAGCAAATTCTTGACGAATTATTTCGGATAAATGTTCACGTTCTTGTTGTAATGTATCAGTGATCTAATAAATAATTAAGAAAAATTAAATATCTAATATTTTCCTAGTATACAGGACATAGATTCATAACTTTTTAAATGAAACTCATCTTATTAGTGATGATATGAATTTTGAAATTATTCTTTTATTTCAATACCTTTTTGATATCATTTATTTCGGTTTCTTTTTGTTTAAGTAATACTTGAAATCGTTCGTTATTACCTAGAATAAAAAGATAAATTTTGAAATAAATCAAGGAATAATATACCTTGAATTTCTGTCATTTGAGCTCTAAGTTGATTAAATTGTTCTTTTGTTTGTTTTTCGGAATTTTCTAATTCATGAAATTCTGCTTCATATTTATCTCGAATACGTCTTAAATAATTAATATAAAAAATTTATTGTAAAAATTCTATTAGAAATATATAAATAAGCATACTTAACACGATTTTCTGCTGTACGTTCAGTTTCTTCTTTTGTTATTGTTGTATCAGATTCAAATTGTGAAATAATTTTTTCAATTTCTTTATCTCTTTCATGTTTCATTTGTTCTCGTAATTCTCGTTCTTTATTAGTTAATATAGTTTCTTGTTGTTTCATATAATTTTCTTCCCAATTTTGTCTATCTAATGTTAATTTTTCTTTTAATTCTTGAATTTCTTTTGTATGTCGTTGTTCTTGTTCTAAACGTATGGATTCATATTCACGTTTAGTTGTATCAACAGTTGTTCGATGATTTGCTTCAATATCACGTCTAAGTCTATATATAAAATAAAAATTCATATAATAAAAAAAAATTTTTTTAATAAAATTTTACTTATCAAGATCAGCACGTTGTTTAGTTATTAAATCTGTTTGTCGAGTTTTTTCTTCTTCAATTTCAGTATAAAGTCGACGTCGTTGTTCACTAAATGATATTTCTTCATCATGTAAAGATTTTTCATATTTTTCTCTAGCTAATTCACGTTCACGAGCAATAGCAACTTCTTTTTCACGTTCTAATTGATCACGTAATTCTTCAGTCATACGTATATAACGTTGTGATGCACGTTCATCAGCTGTTAATAATTCTGCTTGATGTATTGTTTTCATTTTACTTAATTCATTTTTATGTTTTGTTATTAAATTTTGAATTTCAGGTTCTAAACCACGTACAGTTAATTCTTTGATTTTTTTTGTTTTTTCTTCCATCCAATGTTCACGTCGTAATTTTTCAGCTGTTTCATTAACAGTTTTTAATTTTTCTAATTCATTTTGATGAGTATTTTCAATAGATTGTACTTGTTCGGTATATTTTTTATTAATAATTTTTAATTCATATATTAAACGTTCACAACGTTCAGATAATTTTTTTTTATCTTCAATTAACTAAAATAAAAATATAAAAGATGAAAAATAAAAAAAAACAAAATTCTAATTTTAATAAATAACTTGATCAATAAATTTTAAATGACGTTGAATAATTATTTCATATTCATCTTTTTGTTTTTGTAAATGATGTTCAAATTCTTGGTCAGATTCTTTTGTAGGACGAATATTTGATTGATGTTGTCTTTCGTCATTATTCATTTTTAATTGATTTAATTTTTCTGTATTATCATGAGATATTTTATTTGTATTTTGAAAATTATTTTCTTGAGAAGTTTTTGAATGAATAGGAAACATTAATGATTTTGATGGTGTTGTTATCTAGAAATAATTTTGATAAAAATATTGTTTTAGTTTGTTTGTTTTTTTAATACTTTTGTTTGTTGATTGATTGATGATGATGTTCGAATATGTGGTATAGAAAGAGATTGTGCTAATTTTGTTGATTGAGCTGAAGGAGTAATATGAGTTATTGTATATCTAGGAGATTTTTCTGATCGTACTGTTTCAATAATTAAATCATTTTGATTTGAATTTTCATGTAGAATTTCATCAGTAAATGAAGGTGAAACTGCTGTAGTTGGTTCAATAAAATAGTCTAAAAAAAATAAATTTAGGTGTTTATTGCCAATATAGGTAGTATTACTAGTCATTATAGAAACGATTAGAGAATAAGAGATATCTCGTATGTATGCAAGAGTTGGAATATCCTATCGTTTCTGATAGCGTCAAAGATTAATGCCGTTTGAAGGATAAGTTTCACTTCTGAGCGCAAGTTCTGTCAATGATTTTGATCGAAGATTGCCATGGCAAACCTAGGTCTGTTAACCACTTTTGGTATCATATAAAATTTGCTCATGTTCTAGAATTTTCTTCTGATGGAATTCAGAAAAAAATCAAGGGATCGAATTGTTTATTTCGAAACAATATCTCAAGATTAAGTTAAAACGATAAAATTCCTCGTGAAATATCATAACCACCGTCTCTCATATATAATATAGTGAAATGAAAGAAATGTCATTTCCTTAAATGAAACACAGGACATATTTATAAGAAACAAAATGCCAATATTTGACTAATTAGTGATTCGCCATTTAATGAGACTGAAGAACTTTTGTTATGAGATAGTCTTGAACATGTAGTGGTCAAATGATCGATCCATACCTAAGGTTTTACTATTTTCCTTAGAAAAATATGTGTGAGTTTCATAAAACTGAATAGCTTTCTTTATTATAATAATAGATATTACCTGAATCATTTTTCAATGGAGATTGTATAGGAAATTGTTCGACTTCTTCTAATTGTTTTAATGTTTCATAAACATCATTTAAGGTCACTTTTGATGTTATTGTTGATGTTGATGATGTCGTTGAACTGACAGATGGAATTTTCTATATAAATAAAATAACAACAATTCAAAAAAAAACAAATTCAATTTTGTTTTTTACTTCATCAATATGTGAAGAAGGTAATAATGGTGATGGTACAGGTGTTATTCGTTGTTTTGATGTACTACTATCTGATAAAGGTCGATTATCATTTGCTTGTTTTTGAATATTCTATTTGAATAAAATCTAAATTATTTAATATAATAAATATGATATTTACTTTCGATGATGTTACTTGTTTTGATTCATATTCTATTGATTTATTATTTTCTTCTGGTATCGATTGTTCATATTGATTATTTTTGGATGGAAATATATTAGTACCTGTAACAGTTCCATTAAGACTATCTCGTGACATACCCATCGATCCAATATAACGATTTTGTTGTTGTGGAGATAATGAAGAATTTCCATGATGAAGTTCATCAATCCAATGTTGTGTTTCATTCCATTCATCATTATCATCAAGTTTTTGTTGAAAAGATTTTTGTTCACTTCCACTAGTAAAAAAAGCATCAACATCATGATGATGAGGTGGACTTGAAACATGAAAGATACTTGATGATGTTGACTAAAAATAAATTAATCATATTATTTTCTTCAAGAATAATAGTAAAATATATGTTGAAGCCAAAGAATAACCTTGTATGGAATACTTTTAAATGAAAAATAAATATTGTTTTAAAGCATTGTAATTTTCTAGTTCTATTGCGTATTACTCAAAATTTTCATAGAAATCAATGTATAAAAAATGGGTCAAATAAACTATTGAGCCTGTCTGTCTTCTATACTTCTTAAGATTTGTCACTTCTTTTTTTAGTTGTCAAATCAAAATGAAAAACTACACAATTCTTCAAATTATAGATTTATTCTTTTAATATAAATTTTCTCACATATTATATCAATTTAAAGAAACTAAATCATTGATCCTTTGAGGATGATAGGACATATATTTTACCATCTTGAAGCATGTTTGATATCATCTTTGCTTTTGTTATATCAAAATGATTAACCGTTTGTCCATCTAAGATCGTGTAAGGATTAAGTTTTGATAGGCAGTGCAACAAATAGTAATTTAGATGCAGAAGAAATAACTGGCTGGCATCTCCAAGGCTCGGCATCATTTCATACCTAGATGACATTTGCATTTTATTTTGAACAGTCAAACGGTAAACCATTTTGATTTATCGAGAATAAAATAACCTCAAACATGCTTCATAATACTAAAAAATAATTGTTACTATATAACAAACGATTTACAATAAATTGATTGAAATATCATTTTTCGATTGCAAAAAAAGAATTCTGTTCTCAAACGTAAAATCAGTTAATTTAATAGAAACTCATATAATTCATACTTTTTTATCATCAGAAGATGGTGATGTAATTCCAAAAGATCGTTGACTACTATTACTATGTCGTCTAAATATTTAACAACAACAAGAAATAAGAATTTTTCTTTTTTAAATATAAACCTTTCTCTTGCACTACTTATATTTATACTTGTACTCAGATTTGTTTTCGGTATTTTCGCTCTACCTAAAATAAATAAAAATAGAATTTTTTTTTGATTAATATTTCGATTAATTCTAACCTCCTCTTGATGGTATTATTGGTTGTTTTGATTGTGAATTATTTCTAGCACTTGATGGACGTGATGAAATAATTCCTGGTTTAATTGAATTACCTTGTAATGATAAATTAAAAGCAACATTTCGACGAGTTTGATTATCATCCATAATATATTTAATCTATACTAATAGATTATAATATAGATCATTTTTTCTTTCTCACCATAAATTAATTCTATAGTATGAAAAATACCTAGCAAAAGACTTCATTGTATAATTTATAGATGTCAGAAGTTTTAGTTTTTTATTTAATATAGAGGTTAAAAAATTTTTTATGATTGGTTATATAATTAAATTAATAATAATATTCATTAACCTTTTATTAATCGATTGACCGATATTTTCTCCGGTGATGATTACAATATTTATCTAAGTCAATTTGTTTTTTTGTTTTATTTATTTATTTTTTTATTTATTTTATATTTTAAAAATGTCAGACAATGGTTAGTTTAGAATATTATTAGAGTAAAAATATAAAAACTAATTCGTTTTTTTTTTTAATAGCTGAAACAACGCCATCATCAGATGAAAAAAATGAAAAAGAATCTTCATCAAATATTTCATCTTCTTTATTTAAGTAAATGAAAACAAAAAAAGAAATTTTCTTTTTTTTATATAATTTATTTTTTAGTGATGTAAATTCATCTACAGATGTTCGTTTATTTGGACAATTTAAACAAAATGGTTTTGGTTTTAATAATCTATCATCATCATCATCATCATCAACATTTGGTCAAATAAATGATGAAAAAAATTCATCATCAACATATTTTACAAATACACTTTCAAAAATTTCATCAACAATAACCAGCGGTTTTGGTTCATCATCAACACCATTATCTACATCACTTGCTTCACTTGGTGCAAAGTAAATATTTTTTAAAAAAAAGGAATATAACTTCAAAAAACAAATTTTATTTTGTTAGTAAACCATTATTTGGTGGTTTGACAGGTACAACTCCAAGTTCATTTACAGATTTGAAAAAAGCATCAATAGATTCATCACAAAGTAAAATAATCTTCTTCGTTTTTGTTTTTTATTTATTTTCATATTTTCATTATATAGATAAAACAAATGGTGATGAAAAGAAAAATGATGATGATGAAGATGATAAAACTTCTTTATTAGAAACAGTAGCTGAATATGAAGCTAAACGTGCATCAATACATCCAACAACTACTATACAAGGTGATACATCAACTGGAGAAGAAGATGAAATAACAAAATTTCAAGTTTGATATTTAAATTTAAATATTATTTTTCATTTATTTTTAATATATATATATATATTAGATGGCTGGAAAATTATTTATGTATAATAGTGAACAACAACAATTTGTTGAACGTGGTTATGGTATATTAAAAATAAATGAAAGTCATGATCCATCAGATTGGGATCATTTACAAGCACGATTAAGTAAATTTATTTTAAGAATAGTTCTTAAAATTCTGCATAGAGATAGGCATTCATGAGAATGATTTATTGTGAAAATTTTCAAATCGAAATATAAACTTCAGTTATTCGGAGAAGAACTAAGGCTATATGCTAAAAACTAGTTTCTTAACAGTAATAGCTCGAACTCTTTTCAGAATATTCATAGCTGATTATGACATTATGTAAATCACATAATTCCGGCTTAGTTTTGACGATGAATATTTTCGTTTAATAAATAATAAAATTATATTTTTAGTTATGAGACTCGATAAATCATTTCGTGTTATTCTTAATTCACCAATATTTCCAAAAATGACTGTTGAACGAGCAACTGATCGTTCTGTACGATTTGGTGCTCAAGATGAATCACAATTACGTGTATTTATAATTAAAGTAAAATCATTTTATTTTTCCTTTAAAAAAAATAATAAATCTTTATTAAGGCTTCAGCAAATGATTGTACTAATTTATGTAAAGAATTACAATCACGTATTCAGATAATTGAACGACAAAATCTCTCCAATACACCTGTATATTTACTAATTTCAAATTTTCATCTTTTAATTAATTAATTTTAGACAAAAATTACTAATACAAGTGTATCATCAGATATAATTACTCTTGATGAATCATCACCTAAAGAAAATTTACAAACTGGTACTCGTAAAAGATCTCATTCAAAAAGTGATTCAGATACATCAGAAACAACTAATGATCTTTCAAAAAAATCCAAGTATATCAAATTTTATTTTCTATATTAAATAAATTTTCTTTTTTGTTTTAGAATAATTGAAGGATATCGAGAAGTAAATAACGATCTAAATCAATCGACAAATGAAAATGATTCTATTGAAAATATTCAAGTGAATGAACAAGAAACTGTTTAAAATAGTTAAACAAAAAAAAAACCAAAACAGAAATTCTTAATTGTTGTTCTTTTTTTTTTTCGTTTTATTATTATTATTATTATTATTCTGAAAACACAACAACAACAAAAAAAAACTAGATTTATATACATATAAATTTTTTTGTTTCGTTTGTTTGTTTTTTTTTTTTTATTTTGTTATACATGACATGGACCATGTCGTCTTCGTTTAGATATATGAAAAAGATTAAATGGTAAACAGAAAAAAATATGTTGTTGATTATTATGAATTGTTGTATCATTATCAAAATAATGTTGTCGATTGATAGCTGTACTTGCATTAGATTGTTTTGAATAATATCGATGACATTTTTTTAATGGACGACAATATGAATGATTTGTTGATATGACTAATTGTTTTTGTTGTTGTTGTTGTTTTTTAGTTTTTAATAGATTTGGTTGTGTTAAGATAAAATGTGATGGTTGATTAACAACTGGAAGAAATTTTGGTGTACTACATAAATATGGTGTAAACGACATTTTTTATATAATGATTTATTAATATAAATTTATCTGTATTTATATAGATGGATATGGGTAGGAATAAAGTATATATAATCAGCATGTGTTCGATATGCCGATATATTGTTTTATCTTTTTCTTCAAATTTATGTTATTCACATCCACCTACTGAGTTAATTGAGTCTAGTTTAAGAAATCATTCGATCAACCATAGTAATATCAAAGAGAGAAAAAAAGAAAAAAAAAATAAAATTTATTTATATTATCTAGTTGATGTTAAGTGTGAAATTCACATAAAGTTAATTATATATATATATATATTATTCATTCATGACAAAAATTATCTATAAAAACTAAACAATAAAAAAGCAAAATACTTCAAAAATGATAAGATATGTAACATACGTTAAAAGCAAGTAAACATGTTTATATAATACACGTGATAGACTGCAAATATCAGTAATCTTTAGAAATAATAAAGTAGATATAAATGATTTTTTTCCTTTTGTTTCATTATCAGTTGTATCAATGACATTTTGAAGATGCACAAAATATGTGTTTTCTTCTGACGACATATATTTGTATATCTAGTTAATCACTGTCGTTAGTGTAGTTTTTTTTTCTCTGTCACTTGATTGTTGGATGCTCGTTCGTGTCAGCTATGTCTTGTCAATATCATATTTCCGCCATATTTGTGTTTTTGCGAAGAGTATTAGGGGCATATACACATTTATGTATGCGAGAATTCATTATTTTATATATATATATATATATACATCTACAACTGTTCTCTATATACAAAATACACAGAAGAGTGCCATCGTAGTCTTCCATAAATTCACAGGAGTGTCTTTCGCGTCTTTTAAGGGAGGGTAATTAGAATATGTAAAGAAAAAGAAACAGAAGAAAGGAATGAGGAACAGAGTCGTGTCTGCTTTATGACTTGGATAGATGACGATTCTCTATTTTTTTTCTTCGTTTTTTTTTCTCGCTTCGACCTCATCTATTGTTCTGTTTTTCTTTTTTTTTCTATCCTTTTCGTTGGTTGAGTGTTTCGTTCGTTTGTTTAATAAGAGAGGGATCGAGAAAATGAATATTGCTTGCCTTTTTTTTTTCTTTCGTTTTGTTTCATTCTTTATTTTATTCAAATAGACGAAGAGTGAATTTTACTTTAGACAGTACAACATGTTGGTCACCTCTTCGCAATCATCTACTCAACGACCATTGGGCTTATCGGTTGAAGAATTATTTGCATTAGATCGACAATATCGTCGAATTGAACAACAACAACAACATTTAGCACAACTACAAAATCAAGCACGTATAACATCATCAAATCTAAATCGTTTAACTAGTCGTTCTCTTGATCTTGTTTCATCAACTCAAACTCCGCTTACAGTTCTTCCATCACTTGAAATACATGGTCATGGTTATACATCTCGTGTACAACAACCAACTTCATCAATATTAAATTATCCACGATCAAATTCAATTGATCAACTTAAATATACTCCACCTATACTTTCAACACCTCCGCCACCAATTGTAAGACCTGCATATCGTCAACGTTTTACAACAAATGATGGCATACAACAACAATATTATCAAAAACAGCAAAATTATTTACAGGTAAATTTATGTCAATAACTATGAAAATAATCGAACCAAATACATATTATATAAATAAAATATAATAGAGGGAAGAAAAAAAAAAAGTATTTTCTTTTCTTTTTTTTTCTTCTTCTCAAACATTGATTATTATTTCAACGGAAGTTGACGTTTCGAAGCGCATACATATACGCAGAAAAAAAAGGAAAGAAGAAAAAGAAAAAAAAAAAAAATATTTGCACGTTGTTTTTTCTTTTTTGACAGCATCCTATTATGTCTATCAATAATACGCCATCTTTGGGAAATAGTATCATGTATGATATTCATCCTCCATCAACTGATCATTATGATACACGTGGTTCTTGTAAATTACGTCGTCAACAACCACTTAAACGTGAATCATCACGTCGAATTGTTGTTCGTCCTGTTGTACAAAGACGACGAGAACCATCAATTAGTTCATCATGTGAATCATTAGATGAATTACATTCACATACTCGTCCTATTCCACCTGAACAGGTTTAGAATTTTTTTTTTAATTAAAAATTAAAAAAAAAACTTTTTTACCTTTTGTAGTCAAATATTTTTCATCAATCTGTACCATTTACACCATCAGCATCATTAATAGCAGATGTTATTAATGATTTAAATGACGAAACAAATAAATTAATACGTACATCATCAAATAATGATTCATTATCTGATGATGGTGATATAAATTTATATGAAATGCGTGTACCTATTGGTAAAACATATGATACATCAGATATAAGTGTACAATTAGAAGGGCCAAAAATTTTAATACATTGTCATACAATTGAACCAACAGATAAACGTGGAAATTATCGTAAACATGAATTTAAAACAGAATTATTAGTACCTGATGTTGTTGATGATGAAACAATAGTTGCTTATTTAACTGAAGATGGACAATTAATTGTTGAAGGTAAATATCAACCATGGGCATGGAAAGAAATAAAAAGGAAAAGAAAACTTGAACAACAAGATATAAATTCATCATCATCAACAACAAATCTTCCATTAAATACATCTTCACAAGCATCTGTATCATCAACAATTTCTCCATTAACATCAACTAAGAATGATGGAGGTAGGTTATTAAAATAAATATTATTGTTAAATGGGATGCTTTATACTAAAAGATTTTTAAGAAATTTCTTTTTTCAATTGATTAATTATCTTTCATTAACTAATTAAAAGGCAAAAAATTGTTTTATTTATAATTATGTAAAAGATTCCGAAGTATATTTTCTGGTGAAATTCAGGTTTATTGTCCCTTTTCTTTTTTTGATATATATGTGTTATTATATATCTAATTAATTTTCTAATACATTGCATGTCGAAATCATTGGCGTGATGACCGAACAAGCAGGTAGTTAATAGGACTAACTGAATATTTCTAATTTATTGTATGCGTGTGTGTGTATATTAACTTCTAAGTATTTTATTTTTCAGCACTTCTAAGTCAGCTCAAAGCGGCTGTGGATTGGTTCAGTAGGGCATTATCACCCTAAAAAAAACAATTTCTTTTTTTCTTCTTTAGCACGGTTTGTGTGCGTGTTATATTTTTCATTTTTTAGCATGATATGATTTGATATATATTCTCCTTTCTTTAAGTTAAATTCTATCTGAATTATATTGACTTTTGTTTTATTTTTATTTTATATAGATCTGAAACAGGGGAAGATATCACCATCACTCATATCTAACAATCAACGAATAAATAATAAAAATAATCATACAAATCCTACGAACAGAATTGAAAAATTAGATAATAATCGAACTGTGATTCACGTTGGTGAACCAACATTATCAACACAACAATATACAGATACAAAAAGTGTAAATGATATCATTAATCGTTTCAATACATTTAATACAACATCTACACCATCGATATGGGATGGACAATATACATTTACAAATGATATTCCACCTCTTCTTATATATTATTTACGTTTACCATTTGAAACTTTAATAGAAGCAATCCGTATACAATCTGATCCACAATTAAATATATTAAAAATTTTTATTGAACAACAAGAGAAAAGTTTATTATCACAACATCAACAACAAAATAAAATTATCATCCGTTCAACATCACGTATTTGTCAGTTACCAAATGATCATACATATGATTATGCACATTTAAGTGTTGTATTTCTAAAAGATAATTTTATTCGTATTGAATTACCTACATTAATTTAAAAAAAACAAAATCATCTTTCCTCGTTTTTATTTTCCTTTCTTGATATTAACACCGGTGATAATTTTTTCTTCTCTTGTGTTTTTATATTTAAATATACTCATATTTGATGGATTATAGTATCATTTTTCTATTTGTATCTGTATATTTTTCTTTTTCTTAAACATGTGTGATAAGAATAATGATTTATTATTATCAGTATTGACTTTTTTTAAATTATTTGCAAAGATTAATTTGTGATATAAATGCAAAGAATTGACATTTTATTCCCTATAATAAAACAAAATATTTTTGACAGTGTAAGATAATGAAACATTTTTTGTTTTTTAGTAGAATAAAATTTTATATTTTCGAACTTATTAAAATGCTAATTATAAATTTTTCTATCCATCTGAAATATGCAGAAGAAAATATGTTTTTCTTCTATATTTTCAGCTATTTTTCTCTAATAATTCTACTATATTAGATGATGATTAGTTTGTTATTAGCATTTTTCTTTCATCAGCTTTCTATAATGTATTCTGACGTTAATAATATTGAATTAAATATTATTATGAAAAAAGTTTGTCATCGGGGAAATTTTATTGAATCTCAATATATATATATTGAAAAAAAAAATTGTTTTTTTTATCTTAAAGGAAAATATACATTATCAGAATATATCACATCATAAACCAATGACAAACGATATGTCATCAATGATAATTTCATTAAAAAATCTTGTATTCTAATCATTAAATTTTGATATTGATATTTTTTTAAATACATGCACGATTAATCATATTATATGATAATACTTAAAAGAATTGAACAACAGATAATGATTCTTTATTTTGTTCATGTCTACTTCAGAATACTATAATCCGATTGCATGCTTCTTTTTCAAATGAACAATGATAAAAAACAACGTCTTACAACTATACAATGAAATCATTATAATCATATATTAATGCTTTTTTATTTTTATTTTTCAAGAATAAAAGATATTTATTAAATTTTAAAAACTAATGATGTTACTTAATCAAGTCTATTATTTACACTTATTGATAATCAAAAAACATGTATAACAAAAGTTGCTGGTCTTACCATCGATCGTTGTATTAATCGTCTAATAAAATTCTTAATAGATTTAATTAGATCGGTTAATACAATAAGACAAATAAATGGTTGTAAAGGACCTACAAAATAAGTTAAATAATTGAAATAATCAAGAAATGGAACTAATTCTATTAAATCAGGAAAGAAAAATTGTTGTAAAAAAGCTACAATTATTGATGGTACCCATCCAATAGCATAGAGTAATGATATAATTAATAATTCTAATGTTAATTTTCTTCTTCGTTTCCAAACAAGTGATTGTTTTCGAGGAAATTTTTTTAATGAACGAACAACTCGATATACTAAAGCAATATTAGCAATAATAATAATAATCACTGGAATCATTGTATTCATCATCCAATCGATATTAAATAAAACTACATTTAATGAATAACAAGGTACTATACAATATTGATTATCATCATTTAAAATATCTTCACATGAATAAAAAAAAATAACAATTAAATAAAAAATTGGTGGATAAATAATACCAATAATTAATGGTATATAATGAAATATTAATCGATTTCGACTTATATTTAATAAATGTGCATTAAATATAAGTATATGTCTTTGAATACTAGCAATTGCTGTAAGAAATAAACTAATTATAATAAGTGTATAATCAATCCAATACCACCAATGACAAAATATTATTGTTCGAGGTTTATCATAACCAATACGATAAGAATTAATAGTAAAAGGAAGATCAAGTGTTATATAAAAAAATGAAATAATTGTAAGTAATAGAATAGCATGATTACGTAAAGCTTTTCTTATCATTCTATTCCAATATTTAAATAAATAGAAAAGTATAAGAATAGTACATGGTATAGAAAGTATTTCAAAAATTAATAATAGTATAAATTCAATCGGTTGAGATGATAAAACATCATCTATAACTGTACTATTATCTTCTTCCATGAAAACTCACACATATATATGTTTTTCAAAATGATCTAAGCAAAATGTTTACAAAAAAACAAATACGGGAAAAATATTTTTAGAAGAAAAAGCATAATTAATGTAGTTAGCCTATTCAATTGTAAAATTTTCATAATCACCATGCATTATAATAAGATAGTCTATATAGAAATTATAATATGCTTGCTTGAGTAAAGTTTTTTTTGTATTATCTTTTTGTTTTTATTTAATTATTCATTCGTATAAAACTTTTAAGTCTGCTATTTTTTTGAGAATTTTACGGACATTTTTCATTTGAAAAAGAAATTACGACAGACATTTTTATTCACAGCAAGCAATAAGATATCCTAAAAGAGATATTCCGATCGACTCTTCAGTACCATAATATGGTCGAATGTCAAAAAGCCATATGGAAATTTATTTAATATATTTAAAGATTCGATCTGACCATCAATGTTTTATCCAGAAATATGCTTGGAAAAAAAATATTTCTAATAATCACATGATACTTCGCAGATAGATAGACGACAAGTATTGAGTTTCTTTCTTTCTTTTTTTATCTTCATATTTTTTGAATTGAAACATACAATTTAGTTAGGAATTTATCGGTCAATTATATTACGGTTGAATACCAATAACCGGTGTTACAAAAGTTCTTGGTAATATTTGTTTAATTTTTTCTTTAATAAATTGAATTGGTTCTGGTAATATAAAAAGACAAATAAATGGTTGTAAAGGACAAATAAAATAACTCATATAATAAAGATAAATAATTAATAATTCATTTTCATTAAAACTATTTAAAGAAAATATTTCTAATATCGATACAATAGTTGATGGTGCCCATCCAATAACATACAATAATGAAAATGCAAGTAATTGTAATATTAATTTTTTTTGTCGTTTCCAAATAATTGATTGTTGATCATTTAAACTCCACATTGAATATATTACCCAACCTATTAATATTATATGAGATAATATTATAATTATCAATGGTAATACACTATGCATCATCCAATCAATTATAAATAAAATTGTATTTTCTGAATAACAAGGATATAAACAATATTGATTATCATCTATATTTAATTGTTCACATGGATATAAAATAATTATAATAAAATAGAATATAGGTGGATAGATTATACATATAATTAATGGAATATAATGTAATATCCATCGTGTTCGATTTACATGTAATAAATGTGTTTTAAAAAGAAGAATATATCGTTGAACACTAGCAGTAGCTACAAGTAAAAGACTAATACATATTAATGTATAATCAGTCCAATACCACCATAGACAAAATAATGGTGTTCGAGGATTATCATAACCTAAACGATAAGAATTAATAGTAAAAGGTAAATCAAGTGTTATATAAAAAAATGATATTATAATAAGTAAAAGAATAGCATGATTACGTAATGCTTTAACTACCATTATTTCCCAATGAAATAATATATAAATTAATAAATAAACAGTACATATGTAAGCAAATATTTCGATAATAAGTAATAAAGTAAATTCAACAGTGTGACCTAATAAAATATTATCTGGAATACTGGTATCATTGTATGTCATCTGAATAAAAAACATTTATTTTTTACAATAAATTCAAATAAAATTACCGTTTTTACATGGTCAAAATTCGTCTACTTCGACAATAATACGTACAGCTATATGAAAATTGTAGAATTTTTCACACACTATCATTTAATATAGTTTGTCTCGTTAATAGAATAAAATTGAATACCTCTTCAAAACAATGATTTTCTATCAGGTTAAATAGTAAAATAAGTATTTTTGTTAAACTCTTTCTTCAATGATTTGACAATCTAATTATCAAATGAATAATTGACGTTCTCTTCTTTTTTATTTCTAAAAGAACATTATAAAAAAAAAAAAGTTTTTTTTTTTTCTTCCTATTATTTATTTATGAATATCTAACAAACATAAGATTCATTCGGATTACAATATTAATAATGCATCGATTATCTCCATTCTAGTTTTTCTTATTTTGTAAACTTTGCATGATTATTAATCTTAAGATTTATAGAATTATTTTTCAGATATAGTTTATATGAATACAAAAAATATATAAAAAGAAAGAAAAATATCATTGAAATTATTAGAAAATTAAAAAGAAGTTCTTTTATAATTTTAAAGAACAATCTATAGTTGACATATTAATTATAGGGAAAATATATTATTTCTCAACTTGAATTTTTGAAATAAAAAAAAGAAGAAATATTCATTTGTCTTTAAGATTAATGATTTTAAATAATTTACTAGATTTTATATATAAAAAAAAATTTAATATAACATCATGTAGATGTTTAACAGCATCAAATCTTTCTCTATTAAAATATATTCAAAATAATTTTTATAATTATTAGAAATAGTTCGTATTTGATTCATTTTAAAAATGATTTGATTTATCTTAAATCGAACACTAATACTAATAGAAAATCATAATTCAATTCTAAACAAAAAAACAACAACACAATTTCATGATTACTTTATCCGAATTCATACAAATATATTCAATCAAAGAAATAATATTTCAAAAATATATGTACATATTACACTCAAAATAATTGTCAATATAGTGACGAAGGACATATTTTTTTGCTTTGATGATTAATGAATTGGTACAGTTGAAAATATTTTGGTTTTGATTTATGTCTATTTATAAAAATCCCATTCAAATGATTAATCTATAATTGAAATAATGTGTTTACATTTTATTTCTAATTGTTGTTTATATAAATCAAGCGTTTGAATTTGTGATAATAAAATATTTTGTTTTAATTCTAAATCATGAACTTTTTTTTCTAATTGTTGTTTAAAATTTTGACGTTGTAATTCACGTTTGAAAATTTTCTTATTTTGAAGTCTTTTATGTTTTAAACAATGTTGTTTAGTTTCGAATGTTGAAGTATTTAATTGATTTTTTTTTATACCAAAAGATTCATATGTCATATTTGAAGAAAGTTTCTGATGATATAAATAATGATGATCAATTTCTATATAATCATTATCAATATTGGAATTTATTGAATTATTATTGTTAATATCAGGTATAACAGATATTGTATCATTGCTATTTTCATCAGATGATGGTAGTGAATGTTCATTTCGTATATCACAATTATTATTATTATTATTATTTAATGATATTGTTGAAATTGATGAAGGTAATGATCCAACTACACCCATTGTTGTATATCGTAGAATAATATAGAAAATAATATGATTAATAAAAATACAATAAATAAGAAGTCAATAACTATTTCTTAAAAACGCAAATGATGAAGAAAACAATCTTTTATACTCCTCATATTCGTATTCATTCAACTGAAAATATTATACAAAATAGACAGAATATATGCTTTAGTAAATTACAATTGCCAAGACGTATACATACTATGCCTAATCACCGCTGACTCAGGTCCGTTTAATATATGCCTATATATACATGTCAGTTAGTGATACAAGTTTTTTCTTTTTTTTTCTCTTCTGTCAACGACTACACCTAGATTGTATAAATGAAAGTAAGAGAAGAGAATGATTGTATATTGTAAAGAATATTTCCTTTCTATCGATTTTATGCGTATATAAAATCAGAAAAAAATATGATTATTAATCAAATAAAAAAGATATAAATGATTATCTTCTTGTATAAAAATACCGGGTGTCTCGAAATATTTCCATCATACTATGTTTTGCATATATGTCAACGTAGATAAACGATAAAAAATATGCTGTGAAAAGCTCTTCGAAAGATGCCAGAAAAAACCTCTACTGACACATCTTAATGATGTATCCTATAGTCAGAATGAAACAGGTACATATTAGTGTTACTTCCTGCTCTATTTAGGATAATAAAAATGTTTGAAAGATCTTTTTTGTTTAGTATTAAGATTTTATTCGTACAGCTTATGTAGAGCTTTTCATGTTGCATCTTTAAAAAAAAAAATCAAATTTTTTATCATTTGTATATGTTGACATATATGCACAATACAGCATGTCAAAAACATTTTAAGAATCGTAGTATTTTAAAAGATGTATCATGAATAGGGGTGGCACTTTCCTTTCCTAAAAGAAAGGAAAGTTGAAAAAAAGTTTATTTTCCTTTCTAAAACAGAAAGAAAAGGAAAGTGAAACCTTTAAATCTGCAAGTTTTATATAATGAGAGTACCTATGGGTCCTCATGCCTTATGTTATAGTGGTACCCTTGGGTCCTCATGCCTTATGTTATAGTGGTACCCTTGGGTCCTCATGCCTTATGTTATAATGGTACCCTTGGGTCCTCAACTACTGTAATATAATGATACCCTTAGGTCTTCGTCTGCTATACTATAGGGCTTCAGTTCCCGGGAATCCCAGTACCGGGAACGAGCAAGCCCGGAAATGACCGAGCCCGGGAAGCTCGGGCTCGGTGCATGCCTACCCGTATAATATAAGACTTGAGGACCTAAGGGTACTCCTAAAATATAGGGTTTGAGGACGTAAAGATACTCTCCATAATACAGAACTTAAGAACTTAAGGTTTCACTTTCCTTTCCTTTCCTTTTAGAAAGTAAAAGAAAGTGAAAGTGCCACCCCTACCGGGCAAAGAATGTGCGTGCACACTTTGTTTTTAAATATTAAATATACCAAAATGTACGTAAACAAGGATACATTTACAAGAAAGTCATGAAAAATAAATCAAGTTCACGTTTATTTTCAACGAATAACTACTAGGTAAAGAAAAACAATTTATATTTGATAGTTTGACAAGTAATTGAGTGAGATTGATGAAGATGACGAAACTGATAATAATTGCTTGTTTTTTTAAATATTGTTTAGCTTCAACTGTACATTCTTATTAGTCATTTGCTTGTAAGAAATGGAAAATTGAGAAAAAAAATATTGAAGTTTTTTTTTAAAAATAATATAAATGAACGATAAACTTAACTAGATGCATCGAAAATTAATATTAGTATGGGAATGAAATGATGAGGAAATAAAGCAAGTGTATTACAAAACTATAAAATGGAACTATATATCTTTGTTAAAAAGTTATACGCATTTTGCCTGATACGGTTCCTTTAAAAT
Organism: Macrotrachela quadricornifera; assembly: GCA_022393335.1. Classification (NCBI taxonomy): domain Eukaryota; kingdom Metazoa; phylum Rotifera; class Eurotatoria; order Philodinida; family Philodinidae; genus Macrotrachela; species Macrotrachela quadricornifera. The sequence continues at coordinate 803,977 of JAJEKB010021144.1, read as the reverse complement.
TTCAATAATAGTGATGTATCGATCAATAACAGTCATCATATGATCCGACCAAGATGTCACTTCCAAAACTAACCGGTATCCGTACGTTTGAGTTTATTCACATACATGATAGTGCGCTAAGATCTTATGCGAATATAATAGAATTGTACAACAGATCCATTCATCTATTGACTCAATGGTAACACAAATAAACGTAATAGTAGTTTGAGGCAACTGAAATAAAAAAAATCTCTGCAAAATGTAGAAATAAATCAGGTACATTGTTTCTGTGATAATCGATTGTCATTCGAAGAATATCTGTTCTTGGGGGATTTTTTACTTCACACATTTTGTACTAATATAATAAAGCTAGAGAAAACATATGAGTTCTACATTTTAGTTTAAAAAAAATCTACAATAACTTTCTTATCTTAAAAAAGTGAAATCATTATTCACATATAAAAATAAAATTAGAAAAATCTGAAAATAATCAACTGATTTCTTTTAAGTTTTTGTGCTTCGATGATCTAGGCACAACTGATAAATAAATCAAAGCAAATTTGAATCATTGCTGTAACCATCAGTAAGATTTTTCATGTTTGTTACGAGATACTTTCTGTTAAATTATGCGATTAAAAAATGACGTACTCATTCATTTAGACTAACAGTATGGGAGTAGTTAAAAATACCAAGAACATGCGAGTATTGAAGATTCTTTTTCTAACAGAGTAGATAATTTCGTTTTGTTCTGTCATGTCGAAAACACAAGATAGAAAATATCTACTTTGTAGATACCGATTGCAATATGATAATGAATGAAAACTAATGTAAAAAAAAAGGAATGCAATAACAAAAAACAATATAAATGTTATTTTAAAAACATTGGAAAAAATCTTTCAATCTAAAATGTATTATCAATATTGACCTTATGCATAATAGTATGAATACAAGATTATGTTTTCTGATAAATACAATGAACACTGTCTTTCTTAAACAATGAACTAATGTTACACGATATTTGTTGATTAGTTCTTATCGTATAGACACAATTGTTGATACAACTGAATATTTTACAAATAGAAAAAAAAGATATTAATAAAAAATATATTTGCATTGATTTATAGTAATTAAGACAGTCATTAATAATGTATAGCTGGCTGGTATCTAACCTATGATAGGCTGTTACGCTCGCAATGAAAAAAGATTCAAAAAGAAAAACTACAACGAAGTAAATATATAACAACTGATAAAACAATTTAAGATAAAAAAAATATACCACATTGGTTTATTCACTTTTGTTTCTCCATATATTTTTATCAAGAAGATATATTAAAACATCTAAACTTAGTACTTTTATCACAGTCAATATATTTCGCGGAGTATTACTTGTTGTATTTGTTATATTCCACAATAGTATTGCAGCTTCATTTGTAGCACCTCCACCTCCACAATGGCCTTCAGTTTGGATGGCAACTGGTAGTGGTCATTCATTAATTAATAATGAAACTATATCTGTACAAGTTTTTTATGATTGGACTCGACCTGCACAAGTTATAAATTTGATGAGAGAAGATTCTTATACATATACAATAATGCATAATGGAACTACAGTTTGGAGATTAGAACGTGTGAATAAAACATGTTGTATTGATCCAGATCATACAGGTGTAACACCATCAAGACCAGGTAACAATCAGTGATGCGATAGTACACAATGACAAATTAAAGTAGATAATTACAATGATTTAACAGATTCTATGAAATATTAATCATAGCCTCCTTCTTCTATAATTTTTTTTTATAAATCATGACTTTACTGACATCTCATATAACAATTTTGCCTACAAAATAACAACGATATAGTTTTATTTTAACTATGGATGAAAGTTTTTATGGTGCACGACGATTGTATATTTAAGAAGTTTAGCCTTGGATTGATGAAAAAAAAAATAATAAGAAAAAGAATTAATCTTTAGCTATTTTGAAGTTCATTAATTTCTATAAAATATGATAAAATATTGATTTTATAGTGTATGCTTTTTCTTTTTTTGTTTTACTAGATTGGCTACAAATTGGTAATGATACTATTTACGATGGAATTTTCACAGTGATGGAACATTCATGTCAGTCATGGACAAAAAATATACCTGATATTGCAACATTCTCATGGTTTACATCAGTTGCAACCGGTACACCATGTCGTATTGAATTTTTTCAGATTATGTATGTTGATTTTTCATATTATTCTGAAAATCATGATTTACTACCAAATGGTATCTTTAATGTACCTGATTATTGTCCACATCAAATAACAAATCCAAATTGTACTGTTTTTCATTTTTAAAAATTGTTCATGTCGAATCTTTCACGAAGCTGAGAAAAAAATAATGAAGCATAGAAGAAAGAGAGTGGCCTAGGAAATAAAATTTTTCGATTAAATTGATTATGCTTTATTTTCTAATATTAATTAATCATGTTTACAATAATCTAACTACGACAATTATTCGGTTATTATTTATTCACTTTTTAGTTTGTATAAATTGTTAATTTTCAGCTTGAATTTCATTTGGCTGCTACCATCTGTTCACTTAATGTCCAGAGACGTTCAGCTGCTTTCATATCTACTGAATGTGGTGCTAAACCAACGTAATGGGTCTTGTTTTCATTCACTTCACGACTGATTGCACAGTCTTCAAGATATTCTCCACCGTGTCCATCAAGGTCAGGTGCTAAAGCAGCATATACACTTGTCGATGCTCCTTGTTCGATAGTTTTCATAAAATCAGGAACTGTACCATCTTCGTTAAACAATCCCATTGCTCGTTGTTCTTCAATTGGTAGATCCTTTTGTAAATTTGTCATAATTCCACCTGGATGTAGAGAGAAAGCTTCGATTCCTTCGGATGAATACAATTTATTTAATTGTTTGGCAAAAAGAATATTAGCAGTTTTACTCTGACCATATGCTTGCCATTTATCGTAGTTTTTCTCCCAATTAATATCATCAAAATTAATACCACAAGATTTATTGGCCACTGAACTAACCATAACAACACGTGATGGTTTACCTGCTTTGAGCTCAGGTAAAAGAGATGTAACAAGAAGAAAATGTGCAAGATGGTTAACACCAAATTGTGATTCAAAACCATCTGTTGTCTTTGCATATGGACATGCCATAATACCAGCATTACCTATTCAATAATAAATATGAATTCAATCATTTGAGATTCCTGTTACATATGAACTTACATATTAGAATATTAATTGGTATTTTACGTGCTCGAAATTGTTCAACAAAAGTTCGAACAGATTTTAATGAAGTAAGATCAAGTTCTAACACTTCTATTTTAGTATTGCCTGTTGTTTTTTTTATATCTTCAACAACTTGTGCTCCTCTATTCATATCTCGTGCAGTGATAAATAAATGAGCATTGACAGCTGCAAATGCTCGAGCTGTTTCAATACCAATACCTTGAAATGATGAGAATTATTTATACATAAATATTTTTATCAATTTATTTTACCTGATGTTGCACCAGTAACAATTACAACTTTATCATCAAGTTTGGCATTGAGTCCTTTGATGACTTCAAGTGCTGTAGTTTTTGCGCCAAATTTTGTCGATGCCATGCTTACGAGCAATAAATGTATTGGGTTTTGTGAGAGTAATACTTTTTTTTTGCCTCGTCACGCACGCAAAATTGTAGGGAAATTACATTTTAAATAGGTTATATTTATCGCATTCTTTTTCTTTCTTTCCTTTCTCTCTTTTTCTGTCTCTTTATTTTCTTTCTTTCCTTTCTCTCTCTTTCTGTCTCTTTATTTTCTTTCTTTCCTTTCTCTCTCTCTCTCTGTCT
>JAJEKB010021144.1:724791-796406 GCA_022393335.1 Macrotrachela quadricornifera | reverse complement strand
TGTTCGTAGGTGTTAGTGAACATAACTCTTTGAGTTCTATCTACCTATATCAGTAGATCTATGCTACCTTTCCTTTCGAGATGTTCGTAGGTGTTCGCGTAGTTTACAGATACCCGAATAATGTCAGGTTGGGTGTTCGAATCTATTTTTCATCTTCTTTTTTTAGGCTTCAGACTAGTCTGGACGGATTTAAAGGACAAAACAAACTAGACATGACCGAGTTCAAGGACTTTCTGGACTGGTCCAAACGTGTTTGAAGGACATTCTCCAAAAGGTGACTAGTCATGACGGATATGCAAGATGTTTCAGACTGGACTTGACGGGTGTTGCGGACATTTTGGACTGTCATAGACGTCGTCTTTCGTCATTTTTTACTCACTTGGGCAGTAACTACAAAATGTAACATCAAGTGAATATGTTGGATTCGACATTAAAATGATACCTTTTTCTATGAAAGAATTAATAACATCAGAATGAATTTGGAGTTGAGCATGTCGTTAAAGAAATTTTATATCTTTTATGTATGTTGACTTTCTTTATTTTCATATCTTTTTAAGAACAGATTTGAGACCATTTTCAATATAATAGTTATGATCTATAATCTTGCCTTCATCAACAGCATGTCTTGCCCGTGGAAAGTGATTATGAAGTCCATTTTTCCAAGGATATATGTTCGTCAGGTATACTATACGTTGCATACACGAAAGTGTGATTTCTTTTCTTTTCAATACATATAGATTCAATCATCATATTATCTAATAATTTAGAAAAACATTATATATATCAATATTTTATTATTAGAACAAAAACATATGATCTACTCGTGCTATCTATCTTGAAACGAATATTTCACTAAGGACTATCTATTACAATATCAACAAATTAAAGCAAACAAATTCACTTAAATACTAAGGCGGAGATGGTCAACCATGTGTCCTTAGTGGAATAGAAAAGATAGCTATTAGTCAATATATTCGATGTAATAATGAAATAATTCTTAACGAAATAAAAGAAAATTTATCGAGAACGCACCACAAAGCAGTATCAACATCAACACTGAACACTTATATTGAAATTGATGTTTACACCTCAACAATGATCTCAAATTCACCAGTCATATCACTAAAGAATTCATTAACAACTATCGTAAAACGTAAAGTTGAAAAGAGAAATTCCAAAACTTTTGATGAACTTGAACTGTTTTTAGCGGAAAAATCAAAAAATACTGAAATTAATATTGTAATAAATTGTGTGATGTCCATGAAAAACAAGATGTTCATCTCTTATTGGTTCTAAAGAAGAACGATTAAAATATTAAAATATCGTGTTTAATACTACTCATCATAGACCATCACCAGTATGCGAAACTGATTGAGGGGGATATATATATATAAGGATGTATTTCCATAACAAGACGCGCAAGTATTTTTGAACACTATTGTAGTATCGACCAAATTTATTATTCATTGTTCAAATCTATTTTTGAGTTCGAGTTAAAATTTATCTGAAAAAATTTTGTAATGAAATCCAAAATAGAGTTACTATAAGCAATATACTCCATTATTTATTCATGCAAAAGACTTTTGAATGTTAATGGGCTTATGAAATAGGCAATAGCGTTCTTAGAACTTTCGGTTAGACCTAAATATTTAAGCTAATTGATCAAACAGCAATCTGGACTGATCTGTATTCTTCTATCACCAGGAACAACTACTATTTTATATTGAAAACATCATTTAAAGGCACATTCTTATGAATCAATATATCATGTAAATATACTGATGGAAATGGATTATGATAAACATCTAGATATGTCAATATTTATCATTTTCTATAGTTCATATACATTTATCTATGAATCTATTGTTTCAAGAAGTCAAAAGAACATTGAAAGAAAGGTGTGATCAAAAACACAATGATAATGACTCTTTTTTATTTCATCCTTTTCGAACAAATATCTTAAGTTATATGGTAGATGTTTTAAACGTAAGATATATGACAGGTGCACAAAACAACAACACATTATAATCGTGGGCGCAACGCAATTTAAACATTGTATGTTTATAAATAACAAAGTTATATATAGAAACTATTTGTACATAATTGAAATAAGCAACCTTCTACAAATCAATTCGATTAATTTAAATATCTGAATAGATCATTAATCATTTAATTAAAAACATAGAGTTTCAGTAACAGAATATTGTAAAGATTTCTTCGTTAGAATTATACATCTCTGTGTAACAAACGACCTCTAGGAACAATAAAAAAGAGAATATAAAAACAAGTACAAAGAAAAAACATGCAACTTTTGCCGATTTTTATGTATAATACGAACTATGTAAATTCAACTCTTTAATTTATCTTATGGATTATTCTAAATTTTAATTTAAATAAAGAGTTGCATGACGAAAGGAACATGGAAAATCAAAATGAAAATGAATTTATAGAAGTAACAACATAACATTTGTCCTTGAATAAATCATAATAATCTCTTTTCATACAATTCAATTTGACAATTAAGTAATACAGTAAAATGAAAAAAGTTATTTTGATTCATATAGTAGAAGTCTACGTTATATTTTTTTTCTCTTCTTCTAATGTCTAAGACAGTTAATCAACGCGTGATCAAAGGTTTGTCAGTACAGACATCTATTTATATCACCGCATTGTTCTTTCTTTTTTCTTTCTGTATATAAGGACTATAATCAAAGCTATTCATCACATGTTATGAAAAAAAAGAAAATTTCTATACTATACAATACTTAGCATAATATATTATAATATTTGATGTGTAACTGATCATGGATAAAATATATGCATTAGTTGTTAGTTTAATTCTTATTAGTCTTACTTCACTTGTATTTTTCATTACTGGATTATTTGGTGTCTGTTTTGATGCATTAATTAAACTCGCTTTCAATCGTCATAAAAAAATTCGTAGAGATCAACGTCCATCACGTATTTTTCTTATTCGACATGGTGAATCACAAGCAAATGTTGATCCAAGTAAATATACATATGAATTTTTAAATTTATTTTGAAAAATATTTTGTTTCTATTTTAATTAGCATTATGTGCACGTTTACCGGATAGTCGAGTTGCATTAACAGAATCAGGTATTCAACAAGCTATTGATGCTGGTAAAAAACTTCGTTCAATAATTGGTAATGAATCAGTATATGTTTATATGAGTCCTTATAAACGTTCAAGACAAACATGGGAAAATATTCGAAAATCATTTTCACCAATACAAATTCTTACTGAACGTCAAGATCCTCGTATACGTGAACAAGAATTTGGTAATATTGCTGATTTACAAAAACGTCCAGGTGAAATAGAAGAACAAAAAAAATTTGGAGAATATTATTATCGTTTTTCATGTGGTGAAAGTGGTGCTGATGTATATGATCGTGCATCACTTTTTCTTGATACTTTATTTCGTGAAATGGATAATGGACATCATGATCCAACACAAAATATTGTTGTTGTTTCACATGGATTATTTATGCGTTTATTTCTTATGCGATATTTTCGTTGGCATGTTGATGATATAGATGATATAAAACAATTTGGAAATTGTGAAATATGTGAATTAAAAAAAGTAAATGGTGTTTATACACTTGATGGAAAAATAAAACCACCAACAAAATCATCATAAAATTAAAAATGAACTTTAAATGTTTTTTTTTGTAGTATATTATGAAGATTTTATATATTAGAATAAATAAATAAATTCTTAAGCATGAGCAATGACATTGCCAGGAGATTTGTTTTCTTATTGACGTCAATAGTAGAAATTGAAGAAGCTAGATTATCTTTCGTTACGATGATTATTTTCTTTCTTGATTAGTATAGTGAAAATAGTATCGTATATATCTTCTTGTCATATATGTCACTAACATAGAATACAACAGATTGATGTTTTTCTTGTTGTAAGATGAATATTGCATTTATATTTTTACGGACAAATACATGTCTTTTTATCAATAATATCTGCAAGTATATCGACGATTATGTGAATTCTAGATAGATAATGGTAGTTTTGACAATAAAATATCTTTAATATGGCTGAGTTTTGATTGTAATAATCTTCATTTGCATGAAATGTATAGCATAATATTTATCGGTTGATTTTCAAAATCATATTGACAAATTGATAGTTGATTTATTAAACCATCATGTACAATTTCGCAAGTACAATAATCGATTTTGTTAGAATTCTTACAGACAATTCAGAGAAATTTAACAAAGCTTTTCACGTTATTCACATTAGTGCATAGTTCAATATTGAATGTATCATGATGTATATTTCTTATGTGATTCCAATAAATTAAAATCTTCTCAATTTATTCACTACAACAGATCTTCATATAAATAATAATATAAGAATCACATACATCTTTTTTTTCCAATAATAATATCTATATTTAATTAGAGATAACCATTTTATTCGTAAAGAAATTTTAAAAAGTGATTACTATTGCAAATTGACAAAGCATCATAGATATATTTCATATTAAAATAAAACAATCGTTTAAATTCATTCAAGAAAAACATTCACTTATATTTTCATTATACTATCTAACATAAATGATTACGTGTGTGACTGCAGTCATGTATATATATAAAAAAGTTATTCATTTAATGTTTTAATTAGTATGAGTCATAATCATCGTCATAATAGACGTCAAGATCCTTGTATTCGTGAACAAGAATTTGGTAATATTGCTGATTTACAAAAATGTATAGAAGAATTCTAGGAACAAGAACATTTTGGAGAATATTATTATCGTTTTTCATGTGATGAATGTGGTGCTGATATATATGATCATCCATCATTTTTTCTTGATATTTTATTTCGTGAAATGGATAATGAACATCATGATTCAACATAAAATATTGTTATTGGAATGTCACTTGATAGAAGTATAAAATCATTATAGAATTAAGAATGATTATCAAGTTTTTATTATTATTGAAAAAATAAAGGAGAAAAAAGTTTTTATATATTAAGAGTAACAATTTTTAACGACGTCATGATTATGAGTCATGAAAAGTTATAAATGTCTTGATAAGAGTTAATCTTTCTGTGAAAAATCGAGAAAAAAAAATGAAAGATTTTATTATAACAGTACAATTTTATATTATTTTCAGGCTTTTTTTTCTTTCTTTCTGTGACGATAAATATAAGGTATACTTTAACATATATTACTGTAGATATTCTTTCTGATATTCATTTTTCGTTCTTCTTTTTATCGATAAAAAGCCGTAGAAACATATTCAAGTTTTTCTTTCGTCTCAATCAGTATTATATATATGTATATAAGCGCCAGTTGATAATTGAATTACTTTTAGTTTGTTCATTTATTTGGCGATTAACTGATAGAAGTTAATCAGATTTGTGAAGAAAAAAAGAAAAGGTGAAATTAATAAACAAAAGCGTTTATTATGGGTTTTTCAGAACGATTTCCTCGGTGGATTACAGGAGTTCTAGGTATTGCTCAAGTAATATTAACTGCTGCTATTATTGGTTTAGAATTAAGATCTGCTTATATTGATCTTGGTCATGGTACAATATGGGCAGGATTATGGTCTGGAGTTATTTTTATAATAACATGTCTTATGATGATTTTTATTAGTAAATATATTCCTTTTGTTTTTGTTTCTTAGTTTCTTTTTTTTACTTTACTTCCTATATAGCCTTTTGTTGTCGCGGTCGTTATTGTGCTTTTATTGTTCTTGTTCTTAATAGTGAGTATTAATTATTTTTTTAAAATTTATTTTCTAATTTTGTTTATTATTGTTTAGTATTAAGTGGTTTATTATCATGTGTAATAATTTATTTTGATCAAATTTTTATTAATGATCCTTGTAAATGTTATTTGGGTCAACAAATATGTTGTGCACTTCAAGGTATTCCATCTTTACAATCAAATTATTCAGCTATCTTAGACGATTGTAGTAAAGCTATTTTAAACGGTTCAATATCATCACGAACATGTCCTAGAATACCATATGATAAATTAGAATTACTTAAAGCACAATTAAGTTGTGCTGTTGGTATGTTAGTTACTTGTGGACTTTATGTTGTTCTTTTTCTATTTGCTTGTTTTGGTATTTGTTTTGGTCATGGTTAAGAATCGAACTTCTTTACAATATAATATATATATATATATATATATATTTATATTAATTTATTAATAAGATTAAATTTTTATTTTACTGTTCATGTTAACGAATATAAATAATTTTATATGGAAAATCAAATAGAATGATAAAGCTAAAATAAGATTTTAATTGAATATGAAAATAAATATAAAAATTCATTATAACTCTGACACATACACATAAAAAAAGAAACGTTAAAGGAAACAGCTGTAATAGACAATAAAAATCATATTTCTTTTTCATAATACAAGATAAAAACCAACCGTTAATTTAACTAGATTTTCAGATTTCATTCAATTGTTTAGACAATATTTGCTTTTAGGTAACAAATAATTCATTTTATAGACATTCAAAAACATATCTTTATACTAAGCTTGAATACACAATTTACTTAATATGAGTGACATCTGTTTAACACTAATAGTTACTCGTTTATCTTTTTATTTGTTGATTCTCTTCTACTTGTAAGCTTTTGATTTTGATTTATTATCTTCTTCATTCATTAATTTATTTTAACTAAAAACTAATTCTTACATAAATATTTACAATGATATCTATGCCATTAACTGTAACAATTGATGATACTCGAATAATTGAATCATCAAATAATGATGAAAAATTTACTGTAAAATTATTTATCATAAATTTCTTTTTTTAATTATAAAATTATTTGTTTTTTTTTTTTTCGTATTACAGGTTTATCAAGTAACTATACGTGGTGGTTTACATCATATATGTCATACAATTGATCGTCGTTATAAAGAATTTGAAGCATTACATACACGTTTATCATTAAATATGTCTCTTCCACAATTACCACGTAAAGTTTTATTACATCGACGTAGTGCTAAATTAATTGAACAACGAAGACAATTACTTGAAATATATTTAAATGAACTTTTAAAACAATGTCAACAACAATCAATAATGCCAGATGAATTAGCACGTTTTTTACAACTTCCACCATATGATAATGAAAATCAAATAAATCATAAAGATTATCAACAACAACAACAAGAACAAGATTTAAATAATGATGAAATGAAAAATATGCTTGAACATGCATCATGTATATCTATAAATGATTATTATCCATGGAATAATGATAATCGAGGTTTGTTCTTATTTTTTTTTTGTTAATTTAAAAAAAAAAGAATAATAAAAATTTTTTTTTTTGTTTTAGAAATTTTTAGTGATTCTGTTCTTTCTGGTTTAATGCATGCAATGTACGATATGTGATTAATTTTTTTTTTTTTAAAGATTTAATAAAATGAATTGCAATATTTTTTTTTTTCAAAATTTTTATCATAAATTCAGAACAATATTTGAGTACGAGTATATTCTCATGTTGCATAAACAGAACTATTGATATAACAATTGACAGAACAGAAAAGAAAAGAAAAAAAAGTTTGATGCCTACTACAGGGATTGAACCTGTGACCTTCGCTTTACGAGAGCGACGCTCTACCACTGAGCTAAACAGGCACATTGATTAAAAGCTAAAAAAATCTTGTCATAACCTATGCTTAGAAGTTCATTTAGTTCTTTTTTATACTACTATTCGGTGAGTTCATATACAAAGCTCAATACATAAAGAGAAAGAAATCAATAGAAGAAGAAAAAAAAATAAAAAGAGAACTATCGCTATATGACCTTCTTTTTTTTCGTTAATATATATATACATACACAACTACTCAAACAGAACGAGTAAAAGTTCGGTTAAATATATAATACAATTGGAGTGTAGTGTATAGTTGTAAGGATTGGTCATAGATATGAAAAAGATTTTATTTCTTATTATTGTATGTCTTCTTATTTTAGGTGAGATAGTAATAAGAATTTATATTTGTTTTATAAGGACATAAGGTTTTTTTTTTGTAGTTACTAAATCTGTTCGTCATCGTCGACAATATACTGGATATAATTATGCTCAACAATATGGTTCACAATATGGACTTTATGGTCCAGGTGGACAAGGATTTAATAGTAATAATATGAATAATCGTTATCCAAATCAACAAGGTTATGGTTGGAATAATAATTTTAATTGGAATCAAGGTAATCGTCGTCCTGAATGGTATTATAATACAGCAAATATGATTCAACCTTCAATTTTTTGTTTTTTATTTATTGTATTATATATTCTTATTCATTAAATAAACAAAACAAAGAAAAAAAGAGCGCGTATTTTCTTGTATAAAAAAAATGAAAAATATGATCAATATGACATGTTGGATGTTATCAATAAGTTTACTTATGGGTGCTATCGTTCACATAGATATATTTTCAATTATCTATGCTTTACTTTTTTTGGTTATACCATGGGCATTTATTCAATCCAATATTATTTATTTAAGAATTTTTTTTATTTTAGCTCTAATTGCTTTTATTACTAGTGGCATTTTCCTTTTAATTATTGGTAGTCTACATATTTTTTCTATTACAACAAAAGGAAAAAATGTATTTAGTGTTGAATGTTCGTTGAACGTGAGAATTTTACAATATTTTGGTTTTATTATATGGACACATTCAACAAATAAAATTTTATTTATCTTGTCAATCATTGTGAACGTGATTATTGTTTGTAAGAAAATAAATTTTTATAAAATCTATTTTAATTTGACTTTTCAGTATTCTCTTGTTGATTTATGGGTGTTATATTCGATTTTTAAATTGAAGATATAGATAATCTATTATTTTTTTTCTAGGTAGTAGTCTAGCGATTGTAATTATTTATAATCGAACAAATATACAAAAACCTCATCAATGTAAATCATTAAATTCATTAAAAAATCTTGATGAAAATACTATATTATCAATTCCAATACGTATTCGACCAATATTTATCTATTTTCGTTCCATTATATTTTTAATAATTATTCATTCATGTGGTTGTCTTGTACCATCAATATTATCATCATTTTATTTTTTTATTTCACTTATTTTTACTCTTTGGTGGGCATTAGGTAAACATTTTAATCGAATATATTTATATATTATTCGTCTATTACAAATATATTCAATATTTCATCTTTTATTAATATATCTATATCAATTACCAATTATTGAAATAAATTTATTAAAATCAAATATACATTTAATAGAATTAATAGGTTTAAGAACATTATATAAATATTCATGTTTTGAATATAATAATAAATTAAATTATAATTGGATTATTTATTTACATCCATTTATTATATTATTACTTTATTGGATAAGTATATATGAATATTATATAACAAAAAAATCTTTTAAAGAATTAAATAATCTTTTATTACAAACAAATATAAAAGAAAATCATACAAAAATAAAATCTTTAATATTATCAAAAAATATAAAACAAGATGAAATTTATCATCTTCATTCAATAACTGATTTATTTTTATTAAAATCATCAAATAAAAAAATTTTTTATAAAACAAATTCACTTATTATTGCATTTATTTCATATATATTAAGTAAATCATATATGCTTTCAATAATATCAATGCTTATATGGTCAATAACATATCATTCATATTTAACATTTATTTATCTTATTTTAGCTTGTTTTATTTGGTTATTACCTAAAACAAAATATTGGTGTGATTTATTTTCACCAAGTTTTTCTATATATGCATATATTTTATTAATTATTAATTATATTAATTTATTAAATATTATTTATGAAAAATATTCTTGGAATATTTTTCATGAAATTGAATTTTTAAATATAAATGATAAATATTTAAATTCTATATCAATATTAATGTATATTAAATGTACAATTAAATTTTGTTTTACACTTTTACTTTTACTTTCATTTCGACAAAGAATAAGAGAAATATCTTATAAAAAATATCAAAAAAGTAATTTATTCAATATAAATTATTACTAAACTAGCGGTAGTACTCGGCGTTGCTCGAGAAATCTCGATACTGGAAACTTATCATGTCAGACAACCACAAGACATTTTCATCTATTGTTACTACATATCCCGCCGTGCATACACTTATATTCATTTTTAAATCGGATAATTCAGCAAATAGTGTGGGAGCGTAACAGTCTTTCTCTTAACTCATGCGTATTTCCGTATTTTATACCAATACCCAGTGCAAAAAACTGACACTAACAGGTGGATATTCTAACGATGGCAGCATATGTCCCGAAGTCTTTAAAAAACTGGGGAAAATTGTAATGTATCATAACCTGTTGTGAAATTTCAGCCCAATCCTCTCGCCAATCATCCTGATCCCTTTTGACTTTTCTCGAGGTCTAAGAGTATGCCATGAAAAGTTTGGTACCCTCAACCTGTGCGATGTCAAAATGCATAAAAAACAGACAGGCAGACAAACTTTCTTCTTTATATATATAGATTTTAGTGAAATATATCTATCATTAATAGAATTCGAACCTGAAGATTGTAGTATAATAAAACCTCTCTATAGTAGACATTCTTGGGAATTTTCAAAAGTGTTCGATTTCTTTTTTTTTTTTTGTAAGTGAAATTAATATTATCATTCGTTAAAAACAGATATGAAAGAATCGTGTACTATATACATATATTTAGATATTTCATCATCTTCATTAAATTTCTATGAACATATTGAATTAATTCCACCTGTTCAACATATATATAAATCAAAATTAGATTCATCTACTTCTCGTTTAAATCGTATATATATTTATCTTAAATCTCAATGGTCATTAATATATTATGAAATCTATTATATATTTTATATGGGATATGCTCGTATATGGTTTTTTAATTTATTTTATAATTGGTCACGTTTATTAACAATAATACTTATATTTACATTAAGTTATAGTTCAAATTCTTTACCAGTTGCATATCGTATAATATATATGGGATTTTTTCTTCAATATAATTTATGTTATTCAATAAATAAAAATTTATGGAATATATATTTATTTCCATTTTATTTAACACTTGTTATTTATTCTATGATTATATTATTTGCTATATATATATATCAATTTGAAGAATTAAATCAAATAAAAACAAATATTTGTTTAATACATATTAAATGTGAATTATTATTATCATCATTAGGTATACGTTATTCATATAAAAACATATTAGGTAAAGAATTATTTATTCCAACTGTATTTATAATATGTATTGTAATGCATATACATTTTATACATCGAAAAGAAAAAAAATTTAAAAAAAATTTTAATAATATATCATCAATTAAAATTTTATATTTAATTTTTTTATTAAAAAATTTTTTTAAAAAAATTCAAAATATTTTATGGTATTTATGTCAATTATATATATATAAAATTTTTTTATTAATTTTATGTTTATGTTTAACAAGACAATCAAATATATGTTTAACAAATTTTTTATTAATTTTTATTTTTGTTTTATCACTTTTTTTTCCTTTATTACAAAATATTGCTTTAATATTTTATGCTATTATATCATCATTACATATTTTAATAAATATGATTATACGATTAGAATTATTTACATATTTAGGATATGTTAAAAATATTTGTTTAACATCATCTTCAAGTATATATTAAATAAATAAATAAAAAATAGATATATATTTATAATTAATAAATATTCTTATTAGATTCAATAAAAAAAAATTATTTATCTGATATAAATACATTTCTTTCATTACGTTTAATTTCACCACTTGATTGGTTTGGTTTATGGACAATAAATACATCAAATAAAACTGTTAGTCAATTAATTACACCATGTAAAATATTATATATATATATATATTTAAAATATTTTCTTTTTTTTATTTAGATTTATGTATAGTATTAGGTGTATCTGCACTTCAATTTGTACGTCGTCATTCTCATAAATCATTATCATTAATTGAATTATTAAATTGTACACATATTCATCTTTTTCCAAATATTGATATACAAACAATGAATGATTCATTATGGAATAAACTTAAATATATATGTAATTATGGTTCATATAGATTTGGTCTTGAATTATCATTATTTGCATCATTATGTTTAATTATATTTCGAATGGATGCTGTTGCAATGATTCATGCTATTATTCTTCTTATTTATATTCTTTTACCAAGACAATATGTAAGAAGATTTTGGAAATTATATAGAATTTTTGCATCAATATCAGCTGTATGGTTATATCTTAATGCACTTGGTGAGTTATCATATACGAGAGCATACTATATAGCTGTATTAATATTTCAGTGCACCCTCAATAGGAGTTTATTTTAACCTACTGATTATTCTAGGCCTTCCACCAGTTTTATGTTTAAAACATATATTTGATCATTTAATATCAAATTGGTTTCCTGGACAAATATGGTATCAATTAAAAGTTTATTTATATTTTTCTGATTATTTTGAATGGCGACCATTATCTGAACATTTATTTCCAGATTTAGCTTTACTTATTATTCTTGCTATACAAGAAAATAATTTTTCATTAGAACAACAACAAATAAGTGTTAATAAAATGGGTACAAATGAAGATGAAGATATAATTTATCAATATCATCCTAATATTTTACATGATTTTATAACAAATGCAACATTATCATGGATTAATCGTTTAACATCATTTTTTTATTCATATGTTTATTGGTTAATTATAATTTATCTTTATATTGTTGCAACATATAGACAATCATTATTTTATTTACTTATTTTATTTAATTGTTTTTTTCTTCTTTGGCATAATCAAGCATTTTTAAAACGTACATATAATCAACAAAAAAAATTTTGGCGTTTACTTATTCTTTCATTTTTTACAATTTTTCTTGCACATTTATTTATGCAACCATTATCATGTATTATTATACATTATGCATCAATTCAACATCGATGTATTTTAATTAAACTTTTTAATATTCCTTGTTCAATTAAATTATTTCGACAACTTTATGCAAAAGATTGTCCAGAAAAACATAATGAAAATCAACATTGGCAAATTTATTGTGAAGAAAATTTTCCTAATAATTCAATAGCAAATCTATATACTCGACATATTTTTTATTGTCAATCAGAATATAATCATTTAATATTTGATGCTATTGGTTTTTTACTTATACTTTTATTTATTCGTTTACTTAATTCATATTCATTTTTTTATGTTCGTTTGGAACTTCAAGTACAATCAGAATTATCACAAATGGGTGCATCATTATTATCTCAATTAAATTGGCTTAAATTAGTTGAATATCGACAAAGAACAGAAAATGAATTAGAAAATATTAAAGCAAGAGTTACACAAATTCGTCAAAGACGTGTAAATACATATAGAAACTTGTAGATTTCATTACATTGATAGAAGGGAATAAGTATTATGAGTAACTATTTTCGCAAACAGCTCTGTATTCATTAAATCATATGAGAGTTAAAAATCGAATAGATTTAATATTATTTAGACAATGCAAAAACGTGAAGCTGATATTGATGAACCAATCTATCATTATCCAGCTATACATTCTGGTGATTATTACATGTTTGATTATCCATTTGATGCACCTGAAAGTTCAAATACAATTATTCCTCCCGTTGTTCATTCAACTAATTCTCGACAATCGATTAGTCTTTTTGATGTAATTGATTGGAAAGCTCATGATCAACTTAATGATGATGAAATAACAAGACAATCATTTTCAAATAATGAATTTATTGATAATCAAACATTTCAATATAATTGGAATGCAGTAAAATTAGAAAAAAATATTACTAAAGAATCAAAATATGAAACAAATGAAAGATCAACATCTAATATACAAAAATTACCAACTGGTATTGATATTTCATCATTTATGACATTTTTTCAATTAAAACAAAATTCAGATAAAATTCGACGAACTTTAGTAAATAATTTTTGTTCTAAAAAATTGCCAATTTAATCATTCCTTGTAATTTTTTTGAATAACTGAGTTATTTTTCACTCCACAAATCTCTGGCATATCTATCTAGTTTTTATTTCAAAGGATACTATGAATTCTCGTCTTATTATTTATTTGGGTCATCAAGTTCGTACTCTTTTAATTATTAGTCAAGTTATATCAGATGCTAAATTATATCTTAAATATCCATCAGAATCTGCTCAATTAATTACAACAGTAATACCAGATAATATCAATGATTATATTATGAAAGCATCTCAACGTTCTTCACCTAATCGTCAAATAAATACAACAACAAATCTTCCAACTACTAATTTAGACGAAGAAGAAGAAGATAAACAACAATTATCTCCTGAAGAAATTATTTCTCAAACTTCAATATCACCAAATATTTCCAAGACTAAAATAGAATCATTATCATCTACTGATAAAATTAATTCTCAATTACCAACATGGCTTCAATCAAGTATAAAAACTTCTAATCAATCTAAACATGAAATATCACAACAATTATCAATTATTATTAATAAACATTTAGAAAAATTAAAAAAAAGTCGTCTTAATATTGGACCTAGTACTATCTTACTTACATTTATTATATCAAAATTTGATTATCTTACTTATTTAACACTTATTCTCAATTTTTTAGCATCAGGAGCAGCTTTAATTTGGCTTCCTCTATTAATTTCAATTTATTTTTGGGCAATATTAACATTTCCTTATCCATCAAGAAGATTTTGGTATGTTATTACATTTTCGTCAATGATAATTCTACTTATTCAGTAAGAATTTTCTTTTATTTCTTTTTAATAAAAAGAAATTTTCTTTAGATATAATTTAACATTTATATCATCATTATCAAATAATCATTATATTCGTCATTCAATAATTGGTCATTTAAATATAATTGCAAATATAATGCTTTTAGGTATACTTTCATTTCATCGAATTATTCTTCATCAATTAGGTTTATGGGAAGATTTTCATCCTCCAACAGAAGATTTATTAATATATCAAGCTAATTTTATTCCATCGAATACAAAAATTTTTCGTAATAAAATTATTCAAGGAATTTATTCAATGTTAAGAAATGAAATTGAACATGAAAAAAAAATTCAAATAAAAAATATGAATGCATTAAATGAAGAAGATATTCATATACATGATACTGTTCGAGCACCTTCAATAACATCTATACTTTCAAATGAAATTGTAGATAAAATAAAATCAGAAGCACAATTAAAAAATCATTTTCATAAAAAAATTTCCTTAACAATTGGTCATTGTTTTCAAAATTTTAAATATTTAATTCAAGCTGTAAAAAATTTTTATGGTTTTGCCATTGGTATGTACTAGTTTTTTTTTGTGAAACACTATCTCTATTGGATCATTGATTGATAAAAATCTTTTCGAAAGACTGCATACAAAATGTATTTTATTGATACTAGTTTTATTTTAATTTGAATAGCTTGTCCAATTGTACCAAAAGTTGATTATTATTCATCAATGTTTTTATGTGATTTTATTGTTATTTTTTTAATAATTGCTGGACATCAACGTTTTTCACGTTCAGATTCTGTTGAAGATAATATTATTTATCGTTATATACAAGGTTCATCATCTCTTGATGTAACACCTATTATTATGTTATTAATACAATTTTTACTTATTATTGTTGATCGTATAATTTATTTAAAAAAAAATGTTAATGCAAAATTTATTTTTTTATGTTTTCAATTTTTTGTTCTTCATATTTGGTTAGTTATTATTTATCCAATATGGTTTCAACGTGAAATGTCAAAAAATTGGGCAGCAGTTTCTATTTATATATTTAAATCATTTTATTTTATGATTTCAGCTTTACAAATACGTAATGGGTATGAAAATTCTTATTTTTCTTCACTTAATTATATGAAGAAATTTTTTTAAGTTATCCAACAAGAATTTTGGGTAATTTTTTAACAACTCATTATTCAGTATTACGTTTATTATGTTATAAACTTTATTGTATTATACCATTTCTTTATGAAATGCGTGTTTTAATGGATTGGATGTTTATTCCAACATCATTATCATTAACATATTATTTTATGATGGAAGAAATAGCTCGAAATGCCTGGACACAAAAATGTTGGCGTGTAACAGATGCAAGATCACCTAAAAAACGAGCTCAAAATCGAGGACGTTGTGAACGATGTAAGTTTTTTCTTTTTATAATGAGTATCTGAAGAAATATTTTAATTTGTTTTTGATCATGACTAATATTTTTAAAAATTTAGATTGTGTTGGTGGTTGGATTTTATTCGCTATCTTTTTTGTCATCTGGTTTCCATTATTATTTTTTAGGTATGAATTCTATAATAATTACATTATAAAAAGAAAGAAATCTTTTCTAGTGTGAGTACTAGTTTAGCTGATCCAATTCCAATTGATCGATGTGAAATTAAAGTACGTCTATCAACTTATAAGGAATTGTAAGTATTGGTTTTCTATTTTATATATCAATAAACAATAAAAGAAAAATCAAATAACTAGATATCAATTAGTAACGACTAATGTTCGAGAACCAGATATAAATGAATTTTCAAATAATATTCATCCATTAATTCGAAATTCATCATTTGCATCAGGTCCACGAGATTTTACAAAAGCTGATGTAGCTTGTATACGTGCATTGGGTAATGTTGGTTCACAATGGACAATATCTTTTTCAGCTCTTAATCAATTAAAAGAAGAATTAAAAAGTTATATTCATAATAATGGATCAATTGTACCTCAAATATACTTTGATTATACATTAATACGTAAAGAACAAACAAGTGAAAAAGATATTTTACCATCAGGTTATATTATAACTTTATCTGGAACTCATAATGTATCATTAACAAAAGAAAACGCAATCATCTTATTAAATATGCTTTCATCTGATACTCAGATAAAGGTATTTCATATACAAACGAAATGATACTTTTTCCATAGGCTACACTTCCCCCACTAGTTTTGTTTTATGTTGTGGCTAGTATGTGTGATATTCGGAATTAACATGAAAAAAAATACAGTGAAAACTGTATTTTCGATGATCAAAACTTTAATAAGCACCAGTTTCTTTAAAAAATTTTTTTATATATTATTTTCATTCAGGAAACTATTACTGTTGTTAAACTTATGCCAAAATTTATTCATTTATTACCAGATATGGTTGATATAAAATCACCAGTCTATCCTCAAGATATTCAATTAACATTAAGACGAGAAAAACAATTATTATGGTGGGATATATCCGAAGTAATTACGAATGATTGGAAAAATAAATGTTCATTTGATTCACAAGCACTTAATATAATTATTATATCAGAACGAGCTGGTGCTCAATCAAGAAGTTTTAATTTAATTTCAAAATTACTTATTGGTTAGTGTAATCTTATATATATTATCAAGTTTTAAATATTTTAAAAAATTTAGGAAGTAGTGCAAAATTAACATTGATTGGTGTTTATGCTGGTCTTGTTTATGTTTTATGGTTAACATGTTTTCGTCAAACATTATTTTCTGATATTCAATTAATTATGTATCATGAATGGCCTTTTGCTGATCGTGTTGAAAAATTATGTGAAGAAGTTTATTTAGTTCGAGAACTTGGTGAATTACAATTAGAAGAAGAATTATTTGCTCGACTTCTTTTTCTTCATCGTTCTCCAGAAACATTAATTAGGTTTACTAGACCAAGAGCAATGACTAAAAAACAAGAACAATATCGGAATCAACATTTACATCAAAACTAAATAATCAAATAAGAGAAATGGAACAATATTAACCGTTAAAATTAAAATTTAAAAATTAATATAGAGATTTTTTTCGTTCGAATAATTTTCATAATCGTTCATAGTATCAGTAGTGTAGAACTCGTTAATTCGATTCGAGTATTAAAATTTTACTCGAATAGTCAATTATTACTACATGATAGATTAACGAGGGAGGTACCCCAAGTGATCCATCGTTTTTGAGTTCGGAATTTTTGCATAATGTAGACCTCAGTGAGATATAAAAAACTTTAAAAGAATAAGGGCTTATAGACCTTTCTTCCAGAGTTATAGCCATTTTACTGGAATTTTAACCTATAGTACGATCTACACCAACAAATCGAATGATGATTTTTCGACCTGAAATTCTGCCCAAAGATAAGCCTAGTCCTAACTAGGATGCTCTGCAATTTTCAACTCAAAAGAATATTTCCTTCACGAGATATTGAGTTTCGAAAAAACGTGGGATTCTCGCATCTTTCGTAAAATATGTGTGATTTTTTCGAAATTCAATATCCTGTGAAGGAAATATTCTTTTGAGTTGAAAATTGCAGAAAATTCTAGTTAGGACTAGGCTTATTTTTGAGCAGAACTTCAAGTCGAAAAACCATCATTCGGTTTGTTGGTGTAGATCGTACTATAGGCTAAAATTCCAGTCAAATGGCTATAACTCTGGAAGAAAAGCCTATGGGCCCTTATCATTTCAAAGTTTTTTATATCTCACTGATGTCTACATTATGCGAAAAGATCGAACTCAAAAGCAGTGAATCACTTGGGTGACTCCCTCGTTGGTGTACAGGTACTCTTCCAGTCTCTGATTCAATGACTTTTTCTGTTCCAAATACAACAGTCATTCAATTGATTTTCAATAAGAAACTCAATATAAAAGAAAACTATTTCTTCGAAATAAACATATTACTCTTATATTAGAACAGAAAGAGTAATATATTTATTTCAATTCAAAATTAAATATTTTCCGTGAGGGGTGAGTTTTTTCCGATTGATTAACCTTTTTTAGCGTTGAATTAGTGTATGTTTTCTACATTAATTCAACCCAGAGATATACTGCTCTGGTTGGACAAAGACAACGGGAAGACCTTTTATGTATGTACGTACATTGTCTTATCACTATTGGCATTTATTTCTTTTCAATTAAAATAAAACATCAATTAAAAAATTTAATCATTAACTGGAAGAAAACTTTTTTTTCAGTACATCCCACCGATTTTCTGGCATTTTAATCTTAAATCGTTGTACTCGTTTGTTACCATTATCAACAACATAGAGATTACCTTGTCGATCAAATGACAATCCTACGGGCATATTGAATTGATTTGCTTGTGCCCCTTTACCATTTCCACCAATAATAACATTTCCTTGTTGTGCTCCTTTAGGCCACCGTATAATTCGATCATTACGACTATCAGCTACATAAACGGTGCCCAATTGATCAACTACAACTCCTTGAGGTTGATTCAATTGTGTCGAACTATTTCCTTCTCCTTGTCCACCAGCAACAACAATACCTTCTTTTGCACCTTCTATCCATTTCATCACACGGTGATTATTATAATCAGACACAAATACTGAATGTTCTCGATCAACGAATATGTAGCCGGGCTCATTGAGTTGATCAAGACGATTTCCTCGTCCATTTCCTCCCGCCACTACTATTCCTTGAGATTCACCCATCCGATATCTTCTTACTTCATGTTTGTCATAATCAGAGACATAGAGAAATCCATTGTCATCCATTGTTAAACCCCAACAAGTGATATTCGAAATAATTATTTCTCCACTTGTTTCATTTTGACGAGGCCATATAACTACTCTGCTATTCCAGTAATCACAAATAATAAGACTACTTCTCTCTTTATCCACGATCACATCTGTTGGGCAATCCAATTGATGAGCACCATTTTCTTTTCCATGTCCACTTGCCACTATTTGTCCATTTGTTTCACCCGATTTCCATGCCACAATACGGTGATTTTCATAATCAGCAACATAAATTGTTTGTTCATCATCCACATATAAACCATGAGGACGGGAGAGCGTTGGATTTTGTCCTCCAACTGTTTGACCACTCTTGTTCCATTTGGCATTTGCAGGAACATCTATCAAACTGGCACGAAGTGGTACTAAAAGAAAGAGAAAACATGATCATCATCAAAAGGAATCTTTCATTTTCTTTGAATTGTGAGAAAAGACAAACTTCTATAATGTTGTTTTTGACTCTGTTTGATGTGATAGAGAAGAATAGAGAAAATTCTCAGTTCCTTTAAAGAAAAGTTCTATCATAACATCTTTTACTGATGTCTATATCAATGATTTCTCAAACATAAAGAAAATATTAATTGGAGAGAAGCTTTTTCTTGATAGAAGTAGTCTAAAATTCTCGAAAGACATAAATATATAGAATATTGTTCAATATCATATTTTAAAATAGTGATAGAAAAAAAGATAGAGATTCCTTGTTCTGTAGTGGTCTTTTTTTTCTTTTTATATCCGTTGTTTTATTGAAATCCAGATAAAAAATATTTATATCTCAGCCACAAGATAGCGTATTTCTTTAAGTTTTATTTCATATAGTTTTGGGCAGTGTTTATCGAGCAGATAGGTGAGCTCACTCAAAAATGCTATCTCTCTTACTTTCATTCTCATTATTAATAATATTCATTTTGTCTGATTCAAGTAGTAGTCCTAAGGAAAAACTGTGATGTTTCAGCGCAAGATTCTTGAAAGATATGATCAGGATCCTGTCAGAATTTCAGAATCGGAAAAATACGAGATTTTTGCTTTCATCTTTTAGAATGTGACTGGAATTCATCAAAGACTTTGTCCAGTATCATGACAAGATCTTTGTAGATTGAAATAGGTTTCCTTCAAGGTGGCATTAGGTTCCTGGGAGGGTCTCTAAATGAAATATTAGAGAAATGAACATATAGAGTATCAATCATCTGTACCTCCAGTTTACATACCGGTCAGCTTACTCATGCTGAATGTGTCATATTATACTATGCAGAGGTGGGCAAGTACGGTCTTTTTCAGGTATGAGTACAGACGCAGAAAGACGCAAATACAAGTTTTGCTAATGGTTGCTGAAAAAATATGCCTCATTTGTGTTAACAACAGAGTATTGAAGAAATTAACAATCAAAACGTTTTTTAACTACCTTTTATTGTCAAATTTCAAGAAGAAAAATTATAACAGAATTGATTATATTTAAAAAAAGTAAACAAACGTTTTTGCCAGTTATTTTTTGCTCGATGTGAATTTGTAATAGAATCAGACTGAGAAAAAAACATGTTTTATGGGAGCACTTGTTCCCGATAACTTCGCCCGATATCGGTCCCAAGCCTGGCGTCCCGAAAGGGAAGAAGGAGGGTTGAGTGTAGAACTAGCAACCCTACCTCCTAAAAAACAACTTTCGCTACTGAATCATTTGTCAACAATTACACAAACATCCATTATAACCCCGATCACACTGGCTCTTCAAGGATGGAAATTATGACTGGTTACAGTCAAAATCCGAATAAGAGAGCTGTCACCATGATGCCTCCATTCTTGAAGGTTAAAAAACAATACCGCATCGGATTCTAGAAAGTAAAAACATTGCTACAAACAGGAAGAGTCGCCCAGGTTTCCAAAGAAATGGACAACTACTCGATCAATATCCTTGGCTTAAATGAGTGTAGATGACCAGGAAACGGAAAATTTATACTGGGGTCAGAAAACAATGTTTTACTAGTATCTGAAACCCAGAAAGGGGATCAAGAAGGAGTGTGCCTCCTTTTGGATGAGTTCACTAATAAATGTTTAATAGAATATGAACCCTTAAATGAAAGAGTATTAAAAGCACGATTCCAAACAAAATATTTTAAATTAACCATCATAAAAACATATGCTTCAACTGAAGAACTTAATGAAGAAACAAGAGAATTGTATTATGGACAATTACAACAAATATGTCAAAAAGTACCTAAATGTGACTTATTAATCGTCATGGGGGATTTCAACGTAAAAATCGGAAATAACAACAAAGTTTACGAAGACATATTAGATAAAAAACGCAATAGGTGCGTTAAACGACAACGGGCAACGATTAATTGATTTCTACCAATTGAACGACCTTGTCCTTGATGGTTCATTATTTCATCACAAAGATATTCACAAAGTTACGTGAACTGCACCAAATGATCTAATTAAAAATCAGATTGATTATTTCTGTATTAAACCAAAGTTCAGACGTTCACTACTTAACGTTCGAGCATACCGAAGAGCCGATATCAACAGCGATCATCAGTTATGTATTGCAAAAATGGAAATAAGGCTCAAATCAACACCAAAAAGGAATCCAGTGCAAATAAAGAAATTGAATATTGCAAAATTAAAAGGTTCTGAAACATCAAATCCATTCAAAGAAGAACTAAGAAATAATCAATATACATGATGATTTGAACTATATCGATCTTTATAGTGTTTCAGACTTGTTGCGTAAAATACTACTCATAAATTGAATATAATAAAAAAATGATTCTCATTGATTATAAAATAGAAAATCTTTGCGAATCATATAAAAGTGTAAAAGAGACATTCGTACATCTTCTAACAAATTCGTATATTCAAAGGTTGATAGAAGACTCTTTCTTTTAGTGTTATTTCTTACTTTTTGTTCATTTGGCGATACTTAACATTAAATAATCATCCACTGAGAAAAATTGTCACGAAATGAACATCGGACGGTTGATAAAAATTAGATTCGTTTGTTATCTTTAACAACTTTCTCTCTGTGTAAAAGCTGTATTTCTTTTGAGAAGAAGCTGATCATAAATCCTATATGATTGCTGTATACAATGATTTCAAGAAACTACGTGTGAAAATATAGATAGGCTTTTATGGAATGTAAGATATGTGCATTGAAATAAACCCAAGTATCATCGATTTTGAACATCTTAACACTGTTTTAAATTAATTTTATGGAGAGTGTAAACTTTTCAAAAATAGTATAGAAGAGAAAAAAATACTCAGATTTACTTGAAAGAGTACCATATGCAGTTCATGAAGATATACAAATTGGAATTTTTCTACAATATATGAGATATTTATCTACATATATAATGAGTTTCGTAAATAGTCATTTCTATAGAAGTAAAAATTTCAAAAGGAAATGAGTGAAATAATGCTAATTTTTGTGTTATAATCAATAACGAAAAGGCATAAGTATATATAGTAGCATAATAGAAAATTCTGATCAATATCAGAATATATAATCGTTTCCTAAAAAATGTGTTTTTATATAGATCATATATTAAAAGTATAAACTGCAACTATTTATTTTTGGGAGAACATATGAAAGAAGAATTGAAACATATTTATAGCAAAAATTGTAAAAAGATAGTATCTATTCAAAAAAAAATCTTTTGATTAAACAAATGAAAGTTTGTAATTATATTTAAGGGCCCCCCCCCCCCCCTCAGAAATGATTTCCCACTTAGAATTGGTCTTTTCAGCTGAAATTTTCAGGGATGAGTAATCCTGGTGAGATACGCCTCTTGTAAAAATTTCAGCCTGATACGCCGTACTAGACCGGAGTTTCAGCTCAATCATAGGTCATTTTTGGCCTTCAGGAGAATCGATATAACTTGACCATAACACAAGATATCGAGGTCGGGCTTGTCTCAAATTAAAGCTAATGTCAGGACGCAACTTTTGTCCGAACAGAATTTTTAAATTCAATCTTATTGACTTTTTAGAACCATTTTACTGCTTGGGTCTAAAAATCACCAGAAAAAATGATGATTTAACGCCAGTGAATTTCATTTTTCTCAACCTAGGAATCGACTTTAAAAAACTGGTCGGACAAAAGTTTGCTTTCGTTGAGACCTTTAAAACAAAACAAAAATATTGGATATAGCTCAAGACAGGAGAAACTAGTTCCAATTTTTCTGATTAGAAACTATGTTCTGAGAAAAACGCAAAAGAAGTTTTAGAAGTGGATTTTTACAGTCAAATTACAAAAAAAACATGTTTACATGGTATATTTTCAATATATGTCAATGGGCTTTTTTAAAGCGTGTAACAAGCGAATAAGCTAACGCCATCTATCATATTTAATACAAAAAAAATGTTATATGCAATACTGTTATATGGAACAATAAGCAGTTTTCAAAACTGAAAAACCGAAGAAATTCCTAAGAAAACTGGGTAGTGGGATGGGAAGTTTTTACGATAAGTCTTTTGAAACCTAGCCATTTTTCAAAAAGCCATACATATTCTGAAAGAGGAGATTCCGGTGCATCTTCCTATACTAAAAACTCAATATTGATTTATTTTCAGAAAAGCCATTTTTCTGAGGGGGGGAGCCCTTAAGTGAGAAAATTATTTTCAAAAGAAATAAATATCTAGTTTAACCCTTTCAGCACGATTCGATTTTCATAGAAAGTAACATCTCTAAATTCGTTTTATTAGAAAACAAAATATACCACAAGATGCAGCGTGAAACGCTCTACAATCTACATCGTAAAGTCTATTTCGATTGCGCACCTTTTGTTGTTAAAAAAACCAAAACTGTGTGCGACCAATTATTGAGGTTGTAAAAATCGATCGCATAGAATTTTGCTTTCTTTGAAAACAAAAGATGCACAATCGAAATAAGCTTTACGATGTAGATTATAGAGGGTTTCACGCGCCGTCTTGTAGTATATTTTGTTTCTTCTCACGGAATTATATTAGGTGATAAAAAGATGAAATAAGAAAAATGAAATTTTACATTTGTATAGAAAAAAACGATCGTTTCGCAACCTCAAAAACTAGTGACATAGAGCTTTACCCTTTTTTGAAAACAAAAATTACACAATTAAAATAACCTTTACTACGAAGATTGTAGAGTTTTTCACGCTGCATCTTCTGGTATATGCTGTTTTTTTTAATAGAATGTATTTAGAGATTAAAATATGAAATACACCGTGAGCCACCGATGGCTCACATCGTGCTGAATGTGTTAAGCAAAATAGTTGATTGGAAACAATTGAATTGATTGAACTAATCAAAAGTTATATTTTTTTCGTAAGAAGTACTTTTGATCGATTAGTTTTTTGAAATCTTTATCTAATTGTGTAATTTTGATTTCTTTATCAATCTATATCGTTTTAATATATTTTTCTAGCAATCTTGTAAGAAAGTTTTGAATTATATGAATATTATTTAGAACTTGTATTTTCATTGACGCCAATTAGATAGAGAATAAATAAAAATCTGATATTAGAATATCGAGAAAATTTTAATTAAATGTAGAGATCTATGTGATCTACTAATCCTACAAAACACATAAATTTTTAGAGAAATTTGTTTTTTTCTTCTATAATTTGCTGTATGTCTACATACAATAGTCAAAACGCTCTTGTAAGAGGAATTTGTAAAGTTTTACTTTCATTGTTTTCATTATTTACGTTGATCCATTCTAGAAGATAAATCTATTATATATTAAAACTGCTAATAAGAATTTTTGAAATTATCTATTATGACAAAATTTTAATAAAGTCTTCCGACATCTCTCTTTTCAAATGGATAAACAATGTATATGAGTGATTGTAGTGTCTATTATACCACTTATTTTCTTTTATAAAAATAGCCGAAAAAATGAACGACTACACCTAAAAGTGTCATCATTTGATAGAAAATACTTTAAAGTATTAAAAAAAAAGTGATTTTACAAACTACCATTTGTTTTCTTTTGTCTGATTTAGAGATCAAAAGATTTTTAAGAATTTATTTAGGAGCTCTTTTATCTTATTTCAATAAGATGTGATGGTATCTATAGATAATAACATCATCTCATAGATTTCAAAACGTTGTCTATCAAATAACACACCTAAAAGAAGCACGAAAGTAATCAGTTTTAAACAAATTCTTTTCAGATTTTCAGTATGGTAGGAGAATAATACCATTTAGAGAATTGTGGGCCACTACAGTATGTTTTTAATAGCTTTCTTCAGAAATGAGTTACAACATTGATATTTTTAACATAAGCTACGACCACTAATTGGAATTTATGTTAAAAAAAGTCAGCTCTCAACTCCTTATAGTTGGATCAGAAGATAAGCATAAGGAGTGGAACACATTATGAGTTGCACACCAGTAGATTCCACTAAGATTTAAATTTTTCAAAACCAGCAAAAGGTAGTAACTTGTAGTTTTCATCAGTCAAAAACAACCAAAACATAACTAAAGTGAAAATAAGGTTATGCACAAATAGAGCATTAAAAAATGATTTAAGAGAATTAATTAAACATGCTTTACTTTGTTGGTATTAAGCTAGAAAAGAACAGTCAAATATGAGAAACAATCATGAAAACACATGAAATAAACGAAAAAATGAGTTTATTTTATAAACTATTCGCAATTTGCATGAGGTAGAAACCTGATTTTAGCAGCAGGAATAGAGCATGATTGATAGATGCTGTAACATTAATTCTGAGTGATTTGAGTGAATATGAGCTGAGATATAAATAAGACTAATTTTGATGGTTAAATGGTACAATAGATACTAGAACCACTCAACCATATATGTGGAGTGCGAAATCATTTATTGAGTTGATTCGTTCAATTCACTTACGACGGAACATATTTTGGTGTTCAAGTCGTTTAGACCCTATCTTTTGGCGACTCGAAAGGATTCGTAACCTCGCGCCTTTATTCTCAAGATATCAAGTTTTCAAGATATATATGAGAAGAGAAAATGAAATGAAAAAAGATCGTTTTTAGAATAGAATAGAGTGTTAGAGTGAAATATTTTAAGTCTCCTGTACTGCTCCTGCAATGTGTTCCGAATTATAAGTTAAGTCACACCTTATCAATAACATCTCTACTAGTTGTTTATTAGTCTATAGAGCACTCAAAATTCTTTACGCTATACTTGATGTGGTTATGAACCATAAAAGTCCTCACGGAAGAAAATAAATGATATTGATAAGATGCGATCGAACTCTTAGTTCAGAACATGTTGCGAAAGCAGTGCACGAAACTTAAGAGATTTTCTACCCTAATACTCTATTGCTATTGAAAAATAATCATTTCCCATTTCATACATATCTTGAAAATTCAATATCACGAGAATAGAGCCGTGAGGACGTAATTTCTGCCGAAGTTTTTTATATCTTATCGAGATCTATCTATCGTCAAAAAATGGAATTTAAATGATTTGAACACCTATATATGTTTCTTCATTAGCTTTTTCGTGTGAATAAATCAGCATTTCTAAACGATGCTTGGTATCAAATGTCAAACTTATCTTGAACCTGGGACAAAATCTTATCAAAATGACTGATGAATTTAATCAATGTTATATTAAAATTTGAACTATTTTAGAAATATATACGAAAACAATTTGCAAAGAACTTCCAACAACATTAAGATCTGATGTTCCAGCATGTTCAACTGTTACAAAATGAGTAACACATTTTCGTGAAGGAAGAGACTCAGGTCGAACTCGCTCTATCAGATCCTGTCCAATCCGATGAAACTAATGATATTAGAACGTCTAATTTGACTAATTCTAATTCGCGATATCAATCTGAAATGTGAATTTAAAAAAATTGTTTTATTTCTTTTGTATATTGTTCATTTAGGTTTTCTATTCAATGTTTCGGTCGAAACATTGAGTTTGAATAAACGAATTTTTTTTCTTTATTTAGATTGATTAGTACTGAATTGAATAGGAAGTATTTTGTTTTATTCTATAGTATTTTTTCTCTATTTTAGATCAAAGTATATATCACAGTTAAACAGTACGTATATTATATAAATAATTTTTTATTATCCCAGGTCGAAGATTCCGGCATCCGGAAACGGTCAGGAACCGGCCGGAAACGGTGTCTTTCCGGGAGCATTCCGGCCGTTTCCGCACAAGAAAATCGCCGGAACCGGCCGGAAAAAACATGGATCAGGGAAGCAGTATTCCGGACCGGAAAGCAATCGTACCGGAAACGGTGTATTCCAAGCATTTCCGCAAGCTGGAAAACAAACGGATCGATACCGTATCCTGCCGGAAAAAAACCAGGAAGCCACGGGATACGTTCGTAAAACAACCCGGATCCCTCCGGAACCACAGCGGAATTATCTCGTAAAATTTCGGAAAAAACCGGAAAAGACACCGTTTCCCGCAATAAAATTTAAAAGATTTTCTCAAAATAATGAATCCGTCGAAGGGAAAAGTCTCAATGAGACATCATGAAGTCTCATTGAGACTCCATGAAGTCTCATTCAGACTTCAAGATGTCTCATTGAGACTCCATGATGTCTCAGTGAGACTTCAAGATGTCTCAGTGAGATTCCATGATGTCTCATTGAGACTCAATGATATCTCAGTGAGACTTCAAGATGTCTCAGTGAGATTCCATGATGTCTCATTGAGACTCAATGATGTCCCAGTGAGACTTCAAGATGTCTCAGTGAGGCTCCATGATGTCTCATTGAGACTTCAAGATGTCTCAGTGAGACTCCATGATGTCTCATTGAGACTCCATGATGTCTCAGTGAGACTTCATGATGTCTCATTGAGACCTCTCAATAATATAATCTAACGGGTAGTAATCATACCTACGATAGAAGGTGAGAATTCCCATTGATGCATCTCAATGATTCAAACTAATTAATATCATACCTACGATGGAAGGTAAAAGTCTCATTGATGCTTCTTAATGATATAAATCAATAAATATCAAACTTTTGATACGAAATAAAAGTCTCATTGAGGCTTCTCAATGATCTAAATCAATAAATATCAAACTCTTGATGCGAAATAAAAGTCTTATTTAGCCTTTTCAATGATATGTTTCATTGACTCTTCAATATACCTCGTAAACGAGGTAAGAGTCTAATTGAGACGTCTCAAAGACCTAAACTAATGTGTAATGATCAAAGCCTTCATCCTCATAAGAGTTAAGAGATTCATCGAGCCTATTCAATCAGGAACTCTACTAACAAAGCTTAGAATCTCAACGGCTAGGTTAGTCAAACTATTTTATAAATGGTGTATAACCCAGGGTGAAGCTAACCGTAACGCTTAGGAAACCAAACCTTTCCTAAAATACATATCATACCGAAAATGTATCGAAACTTACGTTCTCAATATCTAACAGGCACTCCAAGATATATACCCAAACATTCAAAACAAAACACTCACTAGGTAATTGACCTATAGTTTCAATCTGACATCTCAATATTATGAAAGATCTTTACGAAAAAAATTTTATCTACCCCTAACCTTACGCATACAAAATAATCTATCCTTATACTTCGTTTTTTCCTAAGTTCAAAAGAGACTGAAAATGATTTTTCGTTTCACTAAAATGAGTAAAAAGATCCTACCTGAAGTATTTTTCATACGAAAAAAAGTATTACTATGTGTATGTGAAATACTTGAAACAGGCTCTCTTATATAGGCTGACATGTTCAAAACAAAACGGTGATTGGGTAAGCGACCTAAAGTCTCAATGAGACATCTCAATATTATGAAAAATTTTTATCAAAAAAAGTTTATTTACCCTCATCTTATGCATACAAAATAATCTATCATTATACTTCGTTTTTTCCCTAAGTTCAAAAGAGACTGAAAATGATTTTTCGTTTTACTAAAATGAGTAAAAAAATCCTACCTGTAGTATTTTTCATATGAAAAAAAGTATTACCATGTGTATGTGAAATACTTGAAACAGGCTCCTTTATATAGGCTGGCATGTTCAAAACAAAACGGTGAGTGGGTAAGCGACCTAAAGTCTCAATGAGACATCTCAATATTATGAAAGATCTTTATCAAAAAAATTTATTTACCCTCATCTTATGCATACAAAATAATCTATCATTATACTTCGTTTTTTCCCTAAGTTCAAAAGAGACTGAAAATGATTTTTCGTTTCACTAAAATGAGTAAAAAGATCCTACCTTAAGTATTTTTCATACGAAAAAAAGTATTACAATGTGTATGTGAAACATCTCAAATGGGATCCCTTATATAAGCTGACATGTTCAAAACAAAACGGTAATTGGGTAGTCGACCGAGAGCCTGAATGAGACGTCTCAATACTAGAGAAGATCTGTACGAGAAAATTTTCTTTACGTCTCAATCTTATGTATACAGGATAATCTACCTTTACACCTCGCGTTTTGGCTTTGTTCAAATGAGACTCAAAATGATTTTTCATCTTACTAAAATCAATAAAAAAATTCCTACCTGAAGTATTTTTCGTACGAGGAAAAGTATCGCAGTGTGTATGTGAATTATTTTGAATGGGCTCGCCTATATAGAGTGACATATTCAAAACCAATTGTTGAGTGGGTAGTTGAACTAAAGCCTCAATGAAACATTTGTAAAGTACAAAGGATCTTCTGGAGAAAACGTTTATCGTTAACGTCAGTTGTAGGAGATAGTGTATTATCACTCTTCATTTCGGTTATTTTGTAAGAGGAAGTCAGATTTTTTTTCAGTAGTCATCAACGTCTGAGATGTAGGAGTGACATGAATGTTTTTTACATCGATAAAAGCCTTCGTGGAGTCTCATAATTCGCTTCATTAGTTGTGCTAAAATTTAGGTAGTTTTTTATGAGTCTTTCGGTAGATCATTATGCGGCAAATAAAATAATAACTGTAAAGATGTTATACTGGTGTAGTGAAATAATTAACATAAATTTTCATATCATGTACTGTTGTAAAATGGGGTTGTTTTTGTAACTTTCTAACTAAAAGAGATCCTAATGAATTTAAGTGACAAAATTTTGATCAATTTATAGTATATTTTCAATTTCTGATGTTATTTTTAGACGTTGGTTTTTGGTCAAATTTTTTATAGTAATGAGCTGTAAGAAAATGCTAAAAAAGAAACACTATTTTTAATAAGAGATTGACTTATTAGTCAAAAGATCGTATGACTCAGCACAGCTTGAGATTCCTATTGTTAGTTCGGAACTGCTACATATGGTTGATATATATATCAGTATCATTTCCCAATATAAGAATCAGCGGGAACAGTACGGAAAATGGCGATTATGGAACCGGACATATACGGCAAGTTCCGAAAATACGGATCCGGGCGGAAAGTCACCAGATTTTTTCCGACAGCTTTCCCGGCCGTTTCCGGGCGGATATGGCAGGAAAGTGAGCGGAAAACTCCGGCAACTTCCAGTCCGGAATACTGCTTCCCTGATCCGGTGATTTCCGATGAATTCCGGCCGGATCCGGCCCGTACGCTTCGACCTGGGATTATTTTAGATTGAATTTCATACTAAAATTCAATAGCGAGTATATTACTTAATTAAATAAATTTTTTTCATTTTTGTAAGTTGTATTTTATGATAAAACTGACAAAATTCGAAAAAGTTTTAGAAAAATTAAAGAAAAACACCAATAAAACAAATAATATTTGTGAAAAAAAAGAGCTTTTATGGTACATGTAGACTATTTTAAGTTTCTTTTATTAGTATAATTTTTTTGAAAACTTCATGAAAAAGATTATCATGATTGAGATGAAGTTGTGTAAGTCGAATAATATTATTACAGAATTTCAATAATCTATAGATATTCATTTTTTATCGATAAAATTACAACCCGTTCATGTAACAGACCATCATTGTAGACAAAATCGACTAGCATAGTTAGACAAAGTCAATATGGTCATTTTGTAGAAAAACGTTTACAATATAGTGAAATATTTTTTTATTTACGTAGAATACATCTATCTTTGAGAAACGACTATTGTTAAAAATATATCTGAGATATTCAGTAAATATAAAATATGTATCGCGACTCTTATTATATGAATTTTAGTACAAGCGAATATATTTTTTCCAAAGTTGATCATATAATCTAAAAGTAATTCAGATTAGTTCTATGCTCATAAGAAAAGATCTAGGATTAGCACTATTTTTGAGTGTGATTTAGTCACAATAATAGCTTTTAAGTCATTTATGGCTCTAAATAGAATATTTTTGTTCTATATAATAAATACTCTGAAGCTAATTTTTTTATATACTATATCAGATGGAATATTTCGCTATTTTATAAACATCTAAGTTTAGTTGAATAAGCGTGATAAAATCACCATTGATAGCTCAACTTTGTTAAGTAATGTTAGATAGATTCTTTTTTCTTCATCATTATCATTTTAAATATGTGAATGTACAAAAGTAATTTAAGAAATATTAATAATTAGTTTAAAAAAATTTTTATACATTTGTAGCAAGTTTTTTCTAGAAGTATTATTTACATAATGAAACTAATTATCAATGGAATATGACTTGTCTACATGAGCATTCAAGTTACTGGTGCAAGTACTAGAAGAGTTTAATGTGTATGAATACTGTTTGTGTACTCATATTAGTTTTTATTTGCAGATTAATTCGCAGAAAAAGACGCGAGTACTCCGTGTACTACTCATACGAGTTTTTTTCGCAGAATATTTAACGAAATACTTATGCAGTTGTATGCACAAAAATAAATTGAAATAATATAATAAAGAAAAACAATATTGCTTTAAATGAAAAATAGAGAAGAACTGTTCTGATCAGTAGTTTATACCATTTCAGTGGATGATGACTTAAAGAGAAAAATAAAATAAAATAAAATGACTTTTTATTTCAACTGTTAAATTTGCGAGTAAGATTTAATATTGACTTAAATATATTAATCGCAATTCATTTTAGTCTCAATTTCTAGTTTTTTATAAGATGTTCTGCATTAAGATAAAGTTTTTCACATTGATGATGGATCTTAATAGAAAAAAACCTAGCGATTTTTATTACAAATCAATAGTAATTTTAAATTATATAAACATGCAGACAATAACTATAGATTCATAATTTATTTTTCACTTATTTTTATAAATTGTTTAATGCTTGAAGATATAAACAACTAGCGGAGGTACCCAACGAAAAGAGAATATGGTTAAAGTTTTGCATTTTCCACCCGACTTCTTCTGCTGTCTATAGCAGGTCTTCTACAGGACTGTTCCCAGCTGTAGGTGAGCTATCTGCAACAAAAAATTTCTCGTCACATCTGAAACCTGTAGGATAGGACTTTTACCGGTATACGTCAAGCATCTTTAACAGGATTGTTCCTGCTATGCGTTAGGTGTTCGCCATTGGACTCTTCTCGCCGTGCGTGATACCTCTTCCACAGGACTTTTTTCATCGTACCTGGAACCTCTGCTACAGATCTTACCCCGCCGTGCATCAGGCATCTTCAATAGGACTCTTCTCATCGGGCTCAAGCTGACATCCTCATTCGCATCTACTCTGGACACGATCACTCTCAAATTTGCATTGAACTGCATCATTTGATTAGAAAGTGAGTAAAATCACGGTCTCTTACGACTTAGATGAAGTTTTACGCACGCCTCCCTTTCTCACCCCCAATCACTCTGCCGACTTTCCTTAGCACTCAAGGAACTGATGCGGATAGTTCCGTGACGTTATCTCTCACGATGACTAAATACATAGCGAACAGACTCATCAGAATCTCGATCTATATTGATCGCTATGAAATGTCATCCAGCTCCTTCCATGCACCTCGTTTGGTGGTTCCAACCTCATGATGACTTTCCTCAGGAGTTAAGGAAGTAGTACGGAAAGTTTTGTGACACTAGCTATCACAGGAGCAGAATGCATGGCGAACAGACAAACATTCTTCTTTATATATATATATAGATTTTTAAGCACGTAGCTATTTTCTTGTGTATTAATCAATCCTGAATTTTTATCCGTGATCTATTATTTCAATTTTACTGAATATTTTATCATTTGTTTTTCTCTAAGTTTACTACTGTTATTTAATCAGTTTATTGTGCTCTTATTGTGTAAGATAAAGATAAAGAAATCTTCTTCGTACGTTATAAAACAAAATTAGATATTATTTTATCTCTAGTATTTGTGTTAAAAACTAATTCAGATAAAATAATTAGTGTAACTTTTCTATTGATTATTCTCTCGTATTTTCAACATGTAGAATTGTATTTTATGTTATGAATTTATATAAAAAATACAATAGACGTAATGCAATAGTGATGAGCAGAATTTAGGTCTATGAATATTTTACATAAATGACTAGAGTATTCAAAAATTATAGGAAAATACTCGTGAAATATTCATTATTTTAAAGCAAATAGTCAATAGTCGTACTCAAAAATCCTGAGTAATCATGAGTTCTTCCGACATTTTCTAGCGTGAATAATTTTTGAGTACTCTCTTATTGAGCACATTCACTAGAGTTACATATTAATAGCGTAGCGTGTCCACACAATGATTCATCTCTGCAGACAAAGTTGAACCATAAAAATGAACACAACGAATGAATCTATGTTGTAGAATGTGATCAATAGCTTACAAAAATGTAATTTTTACTAAAATAGTTTCGTATACTTTAAAGAAAAAATGTTGTTATACAAGTATCACTCTGACTCAGTGAAAACGAATATATATCATCAATTTGAGGGTGAGAAATGAGGAATGAGTATGGGGTACGGAGTAGGATACTGGTACGAATATTGGACTCGTGCAGTGCTCTAATTGAAATTATATTAATATATTGAATTTTATTCCTCAATGAATAACTATTAAAAATATCTATAAGAAAAGAGTCAACCTAATATAAAAATAAAATGAAAGTATTCAAAAGAAATAAAAATTTATGAACATCTTTGCATTCAACATTTTTCTTTTCAATAATTTTCGATCAATTCTCTAAGAATTAATGATCTTATTAATAAAATATAATAGTGACACTTACCAAATGATGTAATGGCAGAAATTTTATTAATAAATGGTGTAACGACAGAAATTTTATTAATAAATGATGCGGATTGTTGTTCAATTTTAATATTTGCTGGTTTATCAAATTCGTCATTCAAGTTTTTTAATTTTTCTTTGAGAATGTTTATATCAATTTCATTAAAATCATTGTCTTGACGGATTTGTTTTATTTGTTCGGTTAAATTATCTAATTTATTTTTTATTTCAATAATCATTGTATTTGTATATTTGATTATTAATTGTCTACATTCTTCTGCTGTTTGTTTAATTTTATTAATTGAATCATTTTCCCATTCATCAATTTGTTGTGTCAATAGATGTATTTTTGTATTGTCACTTTGTTGAACAAATGATTGAAAAAATAAATTTCGATCATATTCAATTTCATCAAATTGTTTATTAAGTATTTGCTGATGTTTTGATAAATCATCAATACAAAAATCTTTTGAACATCCTTTGCATTCATATGTGACTTTTTCTTTACTACACATAAAACATTGTTTTTTACCAGTTCTTGTTGCCATTTGTTGAATATGTTTTTAACAGTAGTGTATGAATGTTTGAAAATGTGAAAATGAAGGAAAGAGAATACGTTTTATATAATTTAGTCTGCGAACATTTGCAATAACAAAATGAGTCAAAATCAATAAACATTGGTTGGAAATAACAGATTGAAAATTGTTTTTTTTATTAAGTGAATTTTCGTCTTTAAAAGATGCAGATGATAAAAGTTGTTTTTTCATTTTTGCATCAAAAATATATTAAAAATTGAAATAATCTATAAGACTTATGATAAGAATTTTATTTAGTTTTTCTCTTTCATATCAAGAAAATCATACAGATGAAAAGTTAGTAGTTATTTCAATTCTTTTTGACATCGATTGTCGCCATGCACTAACTAAGTGATACAAAAATTGATTAATTCTAAAAGACCAATATTAATATATGAGACTCAAGTTAAATGATATACAGTAAAATCAAAATATCTCTTATATTTTACAGGAAACAGTTTTAATTTTTGATGAAGTTTACAATCATTCGCCTTATAATATCAGTGACACATAAATCGCATATTAGTACATATAAATATTAAAGTTTTCTCAAAAAGTATAAAAACTATACATCTAACAATAAATGATGTATCGTCGGATTTTATGAAATTTAAACATGGAGTAAGATAAATTTTCGATTATTATATGTGGAATGATGTCTTTGACAACATAAAGCCATTCATGAATAATATGTAATGCAACAAAAGTATTGTCTGGCTGCATTGAGTGAACTAATGCCCACTATAGTGGGTAAACTCGTAAAACGAATCTTTAAAGAACCTACAATATGAATTCCTTCTTAGAAGTGTGTCCATAGATCGTGATGACTAAAATATTAATTTTATTAAAATAAAACATACCCTAGAGAAATTACTGAGTTTAGGATGTCCTTGTACTGAGAAAATTTCAGCAAGGTATCCGATATAGGTACTTACAAAATTTCCAGTAATATTACTCATATAAGTACTGTATTGGATACCTATAGCAGGATATTTACTGAAATTTCTTCGATGTTTACAAGTCGAAAACATGATAATCTCGATGATAAATTGAGAGAGAAATATTCTGAAGTTGTCTCCCCAGGTCGTCCAAAACGGAGTCGTTTACAATGCGTTTTCGGAATGTAAACCGTGACTAAACGGTATCTTTACGGCGGTAAATGAACCGTTTCGTCCTGTAAAAGTGGGCGCAGTTTTACGGCATCGTAAACGCGCTGTATTCTCTTTCTAAACGGTTACTATACGGCTATGTACGGAGTCAGAACGGACCGTATTACTGCGCCCACTCATACAGGTCAGTATACGGTTCGTTTTGATGTCGTAAATGGCCGTATACGGATCGTTTTGTTCGACCTGGGTCATAGAGATTCGACCAAATTCAAGTTCAGTTGTATACACAAATTTAACCTGTTTGAATTTTTAGAAATGATAGGAGATTTGTAGCCTACAACAACTTCTAAAGAATCCGTGGTGATATTTGTATTTGAGTGAGATATGCAATCTTTAGTGAATTCTCCTTTTACGACGATCTGTGTTCCGATTATATCATATCTTGAGATTCTCGTCTGGAATTTTTTCCAGATAAAAATCTCAATCAGGCTCATTTCTCCACGAAATCTAAGAAATTTTCGACCTAATCGCTCCAAGATTATGAATGTTTCAGTAGATACGTGTTTTCTATGGAATCGATCGGAAAAATCTGAAATTTGAAAAATTCAGATCTCGGAAAGATTAAGTCGAAAATTTCTAAAATTTCATGGAGAAATGAGCCTGACTGAAATTTTTATATAAAAAATTCCAGACGAGAATCTCAAGATATAATATCATCGAAAAACAGGTCGTCTTAAAAGGAAAATTCACTAAAGATTGCGTATCTCACTCAAATACAAATATCATCACGGATTCTTTAGACGTTATAATAGGCTACAAATCTCCTATCACTAAATACAATATAAGCTTGAAAACTTTTGAGCATTTGAAACCATCCTTCGTGAGTAGTTTCTATAGGTTTTCAGTTGACTTTGAAAGATTTCTAAGAATTTTGTAAATCTGTTGAAACTTTTCGAGGATTCCTCGAAAGATAATTGATTGGAGCTCGATGCGTTCAGTCCGTGATCGGATAAAATGGCTGGGAAATGAAATCATTAAAATGTTTTCTAAGAAATTCGTTACACACAGTCAAAAGTGTCCGAATTTCGGCGTTATTTGCGTTAACATAGCACATCCTATGTAACTAAAAAACCAAAAACATTTCATGTAAATGGTGATTTTCCAAATTTTCATAATTTAAATGGTTATTTTCAAAATTTTCATCATTTATCCCTTCGTTTGTGTCCTCATTTTGGAACTTCATCTGTATTGTGGGGTCCGCATGGACCCAACTAGAGAATATAACAAAAACTCAGTATTTTCTTTCTATTCAAGCTACTTATTCATGCACCATCAAGCAATAAAGACCTTCATTATGCTGACTGATGTATCTGGCTCCATCTTC
Organism: Macrotrachela quadricornifera; assembly: GCA_022393335.1. Lineage (NCBI taxonomy): Eukaryota > Metazoa > Rotifera > Eurotatoria > Philodinida > Philodinidae > Macrotrachela > Macrotrachela quadricornifera. The sequence continues at coordinate 758,717 of JAJEKB010021144.1, read as the reverse complement.
ACAACATGAAGATGTAACATTTCTGAAACAAGCTGTGCAATTCTTTTATAAGAGCATTGAAATGCAAATCAAGGATCTTAGAATCAATCGCTTTAGTTTAGTGTAGGGGAAACACACTGATATCTTGGTATAGACATGTTCTGTGAATGAAAAAGAAGTGAAACGCATCTGTTTTCAAATATTTTTATTTGTTTGTTCTTTTGTCTTCGTCATGATTGTGAAGTTTGTTAAAAAGTCATTTTTTTTCGATGTAGTGTAAATCTTGTGACACAACTTTGTCTGGGAAATTCAAAACATATTCTATCTAGCCCTTGTCTTTGCATTGCTGACAAGTTACCGTCGTGATGGTGGACGAATGAGAATAACATGCATTCTGCCCATAATCGTGACAGATTTGTCGAATTTTTCTTCGAATCCGTGCTGGACATAGATAATATCTTTTTTTTCTCGATTCGGATCCTTGTTCACACTAAGTTCGTCAACACTATTTGACCGAAGACGATAACCAAGGGAAAGTAAAGCAAGTTTCACTTTTGGCATAAGACGCGGTTCTTGACTACGACGTTGCTTTTGCAAAACTGTCAAATCCATACTAAATTTAGAAAAGAAGATGCGACGAATATTTGTTCTTTTAACACCGTCTCTGTCGTCGGGTCCGTGTGGACCCATAAACTGGTTTTCTCTATTTTAGCACTATATATGAATTATGTTTATGACGTTAATCATCAACACTAGACTAGAGATTACACTAAAGGAATACCCAGAAATATTAAATCTAGACGCAGCACCACATCAAAAACTGTAGAATGGGTCCGCTCGGACCCCACGACACAGACGAAGGGTTAAAGAATAGGATATTTTTAATTGAAATACTAATCATTAATCAAATAAAAATACAACGTTTACCGTATATTATGAGGAATGATAAACCTTTATAATATATTATTGTTTAAAGAAATTGAATTAATAATCAAAATGTATTGCTGATGATAGTGATAAAGGTGAAAAAAAGCAAACTATTTTGATGAGAGATAATGATTTTGACTTATATGGTTAGAGTTTAAATAAACAAAAATAAAGAGTTAAGTATATTCAAAGATTGAGAACTGTATGCATCGCATTTCGAGTATATGTAGAAACTGAGTGCAAGAGCAATCTTAATATCAATATCTTTTGAATGGCTACGGATCAGTTTATTATCAGATAATTTTCATAAGTTCTGATAAGAATGAAGCCTCATCTATGTGTAGGTTGTCGAGCAAAATTTTGCACTTATTAATTAATTGCTTGTTTAGATATTGTATGAACTTCATCCTTTTCACAGTCTAAATCTACTTCCTTAAATACTCAGCTTTTTCGAAAATAGAACATATACATATATATATATATATATATATATATAATCGATTCTCAAATCCATTCATCTTATTGTATACGACTATGATCGTTATAGAAATTGTATGAGTAAACTTTTTCTTTGCATTCTATTGATGATAATTAAACTCATTCTCCTAATCGACTCATTCATGGTTAGATCTTCAAAAGATTTCCGAAACGTGACCTTCTTTTTTGTAACAATGATGAAAATAATTTATAATTAGTATCTTCTAATCAGTTCCATAGTTTCACTCGTATTTTTTTTCCACATAATTCTGGATATGTGATGCTTGTATCTCAGCTGCTCATGAGAGCTGAGCTAAAGTTTGGCAAACAAGTTTTGCTTCAATGTTCTGAGGTTAATAACCGTCATTTGCAAAGTATATAGGTAGATCTAGTTACAAACTTTTGTTCTAATTAATAAGAGACGCCATCAGTTGAAATTCCATGTGCTTAAATAGAGCTGACACATAGCTATGCAAGATTAATCAGAATTAAATTGATTTTTCTGTATAAATGTGTTTATTTGAAAAAGTAGATGAAACTTTTCACAGGGAAGATAAAAGAAGAAATAACATAGATAAAACTAATATTGGTACTCGAGTGACTAAGTATATCAGCTTTAATGAATAAATTATTCTACATAAAATTAGGAGCAGAAACAGTACTTGTTGTTGACCCGGTTGTAAGTAAGAGACAAGGAAAAGAAATGTTTAACAAAGTGAAATATATATTTTTGAGTATTTGTTTATTATGGATAAAACAAGTTCACTTCTATTGATTGATTTATCTCCTATTTTTAGATTATCTATATTTTGAACTGTTCTATTAATAAATAAACATAAGAAAATAACATTGTATGAGAAAATCTATTGACTTTCTGCCAAAACTTTTAAAACTTTCTGCTAAAATTTTTGAATTTTTCTGATAAACGAGCACAAAAACCGAAATTTTAAGCTCTTTCCGTTGATTTTCTGACAGAAAGTCCAATTAAAACACTTTCTGTCAGCAAAATCTTGCAGAAAATGCATAAGTGCAGTGTTTTCTACTTGATATGTGGCAGAAAGCCATATGATAGAACTTTCTGGCAAAATTTTTGGCCTTTCTGCCAAATTTTAGCCCCTCCCACTTTTAAAAACAATCGGGAACCATGCTCACATATACCAGTGCATGCACAAGTACTGATGTCTATGAGTATATGGTGATTACTATGGGCTCAATCTTTCGACCATCACCCTCACCTTCATCCCCAAGATTATGATTTTTTTCTTGTTCGATCTGCCCTCTGTTATTTCGAAGGTTTATCTCTCAAGAGATTCGTCTGTTGTTCGATATTTGTCTGCTAGATTTTTTATAATTATATCGCATTACTTTTGTAACCATTTTGTCTCATAACAATTATCTTCGATTTTCTTTCCACGGAAAGAAACTATGTCTAAAACTTCTAAGATCCTTTCAGTATAAAAAGTCCAATATTTTTAGTAATTTTTCAGATAAAAAGAATGACTACTAATCCAAATTTAAAAAGAAGTCGTGAATCTTCTACGTTAAATAGTACGAATGAATTTAATAACATTTCTGAAACTGAATCCGATGACAATGATATATTCAAACATGCTCGACCTGAATTTGTTGAATAAAATGGTATTTCATGGTCGAACCAAAAGACTCAAGGCTCTTGATATCTACGTGCAATAAGTATACTTAAAAAAAAATCTTATTCCATTACTCCAGTTCAATATATGATAGATGCATTCATATTGTTTATTACTGAAGATATTCTGAACGAAATTATTATGCAAACAAATAAATATGCGAAAAGATTTGTTGATCAAGAAAATCAAAGACAATTGAATATTGGAGTTAATCATAAAGAATCAATAAAACGGAAAGAACTTGATTATGTAGAATCAGAAGCTTTTCTTGGCTTGTTGATCATTGCTGCAGCTGAATTTAGTCATCATCAATAACTTGTAGAATTATGAGATATTAGTCGAAACCGACCAATATATCCTGCAACAATGTCATTATCCTATTCGATATATAGTTCAATCATTTACTAAACAATTTTCTTGACACTGTATTCCAAATGAAAATATCACAATCGATGAATCATTAGTATCATTTCGAGGCAGATGTTGTTTTATACAGTACATGCCAAAGAAACCTGCCAAATATGGTCTTAAATTCTGGACTTTATATGATGCTAAAAATAGATGTCTTAGGATTAGAATTATACACTGAAAAATTTGGCTACATAACTCAACGCAATATTTCCACAAATATTGTTTTACATTTAGTAGATCAATTGCCAAAGAATATTCAACAAGGTCGAAACATTACTTTTGATCAATATTTTTCTGATTTCAACTTGATACAGGTTCTATTCGAACGCAAAATGGAATCACTTGGTGTTATTAATTATAAACGTGGTTTCGTTCAGAATGAAATAAAACTTATTCGAAAGGATTTTGTACTCATCATGGTTTTATGTTTCTGGTCAAAATACAATTTTATCTTACCAAGCAAAAGAAAAAAAAACACCGATCATATTATTATCAATATTACACAATTTTGCTGAGGTTTTTTGACGATGAAAAGAAACTTCAAACAATGATTCACGATTGTAATCAAACAAAATTTGATGTTGATTAAAAAATATGTTCGGCGTCTCTTTTAAGAAGAATTAAGCAAATCATTAACTGATTCCAATCTCTTAGATATAAATTGAAATCCGAAAATTTAATGGTTCAAGATAATAGTGATAATATTATTAAAACAAAAAAAAACATGCTTTCTTTGTCCATCTTATCCTGGTCGTAAAGTCAGATAAATCTGTATTGCATGTCAAAAGAATGTTTGCAATTCACATTCTGTTAGTATCAGTTAGTCTTTCAAGAAAAATACGTTGTCAAAATGATGTCTGATCAATAAACAAATCAAAGAAATTTACATAACAAGACAATAAATTGAGTAATCAATCGGACTCACATAATGTCTTTCGTCATAATGAAAGCAAACATTATCCAATATCGATGATATATGTCTGTAATAGTATTGAGTCTTGTACAGATATTCCGACATGAAATAAGAATTGTGAATTCATCCAAAATTCAATAAATCATTTCAATAGGTAGCGTGTTCCGCGATGAAAATATGTGGTTTTTGTTTGAAGTATCTAGGCTTCGGTATACTCTCTTATTTTATAAGAATTCTTTTGTATAGTTGTGCAATAAAAAAGCTTATCATAGAAGTAACTGTTATTATTGTGTAGAAGATTTAAAAATATTTCATATACCTTTTATTTATTAGGATGGATCTCATTACCATTTGTTTCTTTCATTTACTCAATACGATCTTAAAAATATTTTCAATTTATCAACAAAGGACAAAAATGAATTATGTTAAATGAATGTTTATAGTTTAATAAACGAATTAAATACAAGTAGACGTCTATTTTTTTCGAAAAAACTGTCATCTCATTTCTTGTCGCTTAATATGAATCGAAGAAAAAAATAAACTGAATTGTACAATAAAAAAGAAAAGGAAATTAGATACGCATCGAATTCATCCATTTGATGAAAGAAGTCGATTAAAATCATTATAACAAATTTCAAGATCCATTTGAAATTGACGTGCTTGTTCATCAGTAATTTCTTCAGCGGCATTCATATTTGTCAATACAGTCAACCTAAAATAATAATAATTCTATTTAGAAATTTATATTTATGATTTCTCAACCATTTTGGAATTTTTTCTCGACCAATATAATTTGATGGAATCAAATTCATTCTATTAATAACATCCAATAATTCACGAACATCTGTTTGAAGCTAAAATAATAATAATCTATTAATTTTATATACTTTATTTTTAATTAATCTTACCATATCATTAGCTCGAATATTTAATTTAAGTTTATCCATAAGATTAATGAAAAGCTATTGATTAAACAAAGTATTGAGAAATTTTATTTTTTTATTTTAAAATTCATACCGAAACTGTTTCAGCAATAGATTTACCCATATTACCACGATCATCTCGAACAGTAATAGGACGACCTTCACGGATACGTAATAAAGCTGCTGGACAATCAAGCTAAAATAAATAAATGAAAGTATAAGAGATAAAAAAAAGTAAAAGAAAATAATCTACTTTATATTTATGAGCAAAATCTTCAATACGAGGAAATTCACCATCAATTTGACGAAATGCAGCTGTAAATTTAGCCAATAATTTTTCACAATTTTTTGTATATCTAAATAAATTTATTATTTAATCATTTATCTGAAAATTTCAATCGTACTCGGCTGGTTCAACCAGATCTTTTATATATGCTTTTTCAAGTGCTTGTAATGTTGTTATAATTGAAAAAACATCCGCCATATTGTCATATCTAAATAGATCATATTAAAAAATTGTACAAAAGAACTATATATTGAATAATTTACCTTTCACGTTCACGTGGATTTTTCCAAAGACGAACTTCCTTTTTATGACACATGAATATTTAATAAGAAATAAAAATTAATATAGTATCTTACCTCATACATATCAGGTCTACTAGGATGGTCTAGAATATGAAAAAAAAATTATAGATACGAAATATTGTTTTTAACATTATGAAAGTATCTCAATTTTAACTTACTTGACATCGATTGAGGAAAGCTCATTCGTTAATTGTATTGATTATCTAATAAAAAAATCTACAATAATGATGACTTTTATTTTAATTAACTGACAAAAAAAAAAGGAATAAACGTTCTTTTTTGATATTTTTATTTTATAACAATATACAAAAGAGGAAAAAAAATCTGACTACAAATAAAATGACTTTCAATTGAGTGTTTCGCCTTTGCTTACCTATGAATAAAAAAACAAACAAACATATTAATAAAAAATCAAACAAAGAAAAATTTGACTCATTTACTCTTGCTTCAAGATAATCAACATGTCGTTCAAGTGCTGTTAATTTTTCATTTAAAATTGATAATCGATATCGACATGAAGATTCTTAAACAAAATCAATAATAGAAAAATAATATAAATAATTTTTTATACTACCGAATTGATTAAGAAAATCAACAAGACGTTTGATAGCTGTTGTCAACAATTGAATATCATCACGACGTTGCCAATCATCTTGAATATTTCGGCGAACTTCACTTGTTTCACCATTACTACCATTTTCACTAGGTGGAGATCGCATACCGCCTATACCATAATGAGACATTATTCTCTGTTAATCTAAACTTTTGTATGATTCAATCAATCACATGTACTTTTTTTTATGGAACGAACACAACAAATACAAAAAAAAAACATATGGATATTTCTTTCATATATGATAGAGGTCATTATACTGTTTTCCTATAGGAGAAAAATTATAAGCCAATCAAATGAATTTACTAAAGTATTTGTTCACAGGATTTTAAAATAAAAATATGTCTTTTTTTAAATTCTGCGTACATATTTTTTGAAAACAATACAAAATCTTATTTGAAAAGAAATATCATATAAATCTGAAGCAACCTATAAATATTTGTAGAGATGTAAAAATTGAATGGTTATGCCATTTTTGATAACCATCCTGTATCTGTAGATAATCATTAATAGTGAGTAAACTATTGCCTTGACGATTTGCTGCTAATTTTTGGGTTACGTCACTTTCAGTACTTGTAATATCAAGTTCATCAATCTTAGAATGCAACAGAATTCGTTTAAATGAATACACTAAACAATGTCTAATCATTATGTTTCCATATAAATTTGTAGTACTCATCACGATCTTTCAAAAGGTCGTAACAAGTACTATGAATTCTGTTGTGTCCTAAAAAACTTATGACATACTCTGTATACTATCCATACCGTATAATGAGACATTTTGACAAATGATAGAGGTCGCCACTCTATTATTCTATAGGAGAAATATTATATACCAATCAAGTAAACTCATTCATATTCATATGATTCATAAGGATCACATTTGCTTCATTCAGATTGATTTGATATCACAAATAATGTTTAAATAACATATATGGCCACCCTGGATCGACTTGTACTACTTTCTACAATCTTGTTTGGTATTGCTGGTTTGCTAGTTCTCATTAGTATATCACGACCACAATGGATTTTGTCTGTTGATAAAGGTAATATATAAATATATGCTTAAAATAGAAATACAACGCTTCAATAATTTTACAAGGGCATTCCTATATGAAGGTTTTATGTGAATAATAATCATGTCATACATGTTTATCAAACAGTCTTATTTTTGTTTTTAGTCAAAATTTATATAAGAGAAACACGATCTAAATTAACTATATATTTCTAATTCAGACAAAAAAACTCTAATTTAAATAAGGTAGAAACATATTTGCTGAAGAGACATTTTGATAACATACTAAAATAAAAATCATATTGATTGAAAATAGAACAGGACGATTGGATGACTATTAATATACTACATTATATCAATTTACAAATGATATTTTTAAAATACTTGATTGATTGTATAATGATTTATTTCAATGGGATATTTCTAATATTGTTTATTAGAATTTTAAATGAAATGATATTTAATGTTAATTTTATTTCAACAACATTGTTGAAAGTAAGCAAATATTTATACATCGTAATTTTAACTAACAATTAAAACATACGGAAAATAAATCTCAATAAATAAAATTAGTCTAATATTATTTAAATAATTTAATTTAGGTGAAACATCACTTGGTCTTATTGAAATGTGTGTAACATCATCATCATTAACAAACTCTAATAATCAAAAATGTTTTATTCCACATCATATTCGTTCAGTATGGATTATTTCATTTGGTTTAGCTATTGGTGCTATTAGTCTTCTTATATTAACTGTTCTTCTACTTATTGCTTCACAATATACACAAACAACTACTGCAGAATATGGTCGACTTACTGGATTTGTTGCCAGTATGTATTCATTTCGTTGTTATTGTTGTTGTTTTTTTTTATTAATTAAAAAAAAAACTAATTATTGATATTTATAGTGATATTTTTATGCCTTTCAACTGTTCTTTTTCCAATGGGTTTCGATTCAGAAATAATTGGTGGTTCACCATTTCAATTACCAGTTGATTATCGTATTGGATCAAGTTATATTGCATTTGTAACTGCAACTTGGTTAACTGTACTATCAGTATTAGTAATTGGAAAATTTTGTTTACATAGATTTATTACATGACTTTATAGTTTATTTTTCTCTTCTGTATATGTATATATTAGTATACTTTTTATTTGATATATTTTTATGTTGTTGTTCTTATCTGATTTTTTGTAGGCAAAATATGTTTTTGAATGATAATTACAGATATTTTACAACTACTTTTAGATAATAATGTCAATTGATTTAACAAAATCACGTCGTAAATTACCAGCTCCGATGATCGATCGATCATCATATTCCATATTTTCTGTGATTAAACAAGCAATAGGAAAAGATCTTACACGATTTTCTATACCTGTGATGTGGAACGGTATATAAAAAAGAAAAAAAATTTTATTTTTTTCTTTTCTTTCCATATATATTGTTCATAATCTTATTTATTTATATAGAACCTCTTAGCCTTCTTCAACGTTTTATTGAATGTATAGAATATTCATCATTACTTGATCGAGCTGCATTAACTGATAAAACAATTGAACGATTTCATTTATTAACCTCTTTTGCTGTATCAAGTTTATCAAATAATATTGAACGAATATCAAAACCATTTAATCCTTTATTAGGTGAAACATATGAATTAAGAAATGATGGTGATGCACCATTTCATTTGGTAGCTGAACAAGTTAGTCATCATCCACCTATATCTGCTGTTTATATTCGTGGAAAAAATTGGACTTTAACTGCAAGTCTTGAACCAAAAATGAAATTTCAAGGAACAAATATAGTGGCTTTATCAGAAGGTTCGCAAAAATTTTGCATATAATCATATCTCTTATTATTTAAATGTAAATCTGATTATTCCATTCTCATTTTATCAGTCAAGTAATTCATATCTTCTGTTCTGTTTTGATAGTTACTTTATAACGGATTGTACTAATATAATTAATAGAGTTTTTATAATCCACTAGAACCATTATTTCTTATTAAATTTTCTTTTATAAAATAAAAATTTTTAAAGATAATTTGTATAATTTAGATCAATGGATACTACGAATATTTAAAAAAAATATGTTATCTCGTTCAGCATCACAATCAAGTTTTCATTCATGTAATGAAGAAAATGAACAAAATGGAGATGTTAACAATAATGATGATAATTATGATGAATATACATGGAAATCACCAGCTTTAGTTATTCATAATATTTTATTTGGTCGTCTTTGGTGTGAATTTCAAGGACAAATTATTGTAGAACATACACAATCGAAACATCGTGCTGTTCTTACTATTAAATCACTTTCATGGTTTGCATCACAAGCAACAAGAGAAGCAGAAATGTTTAAATATAATGGATATATTTATGATAGTATGTATGATTGATTGGAATTCTTTTTTGAAGAGATATTATTCATACAATTCTAATTCGATTATATTTAGACGATGAAAAAATAGCTGCATTTCATGGTAATTATGGTCATTGTTATTATGCTATCGATAATTTAGATGATATAGAAGTGAAAAGTACATCTTGTTGTTCAGCTGGTGGTAATAATTGTATTCATCTTAGTTCAAATGCATCAGTAGCATTACCATGTGATCTTATTCTTACACCATCATCTCGTCTTATTTGGTATCGATCATTTTTATCAACGACTGATGAAGAATTAGCATTAAGATCTCAATATCATTATTTTACACCATTTACAATGTGTCTTAATGAACCTGTATTATCTTCGTTATTACCACCAACGGATTGTCGATTTCGTCAAGATATTCGTTTTCTTGAAAATGGTAATTTAGATGCTGCTGCAGCTGAAAAACAGCGTCTTGAAGAACAACAACGAGCAGAAGCAAGAGAACGTGTAGGTGAATTTCAACCATTATGGTTTAAAAAAGATGATGAGAGAAAATATATTTATACCGGTGAATATGACAAAAGAAACTTTGATAAATGTCCAAATCTCTTTTCTCAATCGTCTCTTCTCTAGTAATTTTTAACAAAACATTCAGTTATTCGCACTTTTTATCGTTTTACAGTTACGCAACCATAGACGTCGAAATCTGTTTTTTTTTTTGGTTATTCATAAATATTTATTTATTAAATATATTCTTTAAAACTGAATATTTATTTTTGTTAATATATAAAATAATAATGTATTATTGAGAAAGACTTTTAATAAATAAGTTTCATTTTAAGAATTGCTGCTTCATAAAATTTTTTAATCTAATTTGAATATTTTTTGTAATGACTTATGTCATATGAATTTTCAAGAGAATAGACATGATAAATATAAACATTAATAATCTGATAGCGTCATCTATTATTGATACTTATTCTAATGGTGCTCTTTCCAACCACATACGTACCTGATAATAAAGTATGTGAGAACTATGAGTTTGTTCTATTTAGTTAGTTGAACTCCATTAATTATCAAACGATCATATAATAATTTGTCATTGTATTCTAGTTGCAATTATCTTATCAAGAAATCAAAACAATTTATGCTGATACAGTTCTTTCGAACATGTTTTCAAAATTGAAACAATAATGCAAATAGAAAATGAAAATATATTCAATTAGTTCTTTTTATATCTATTTTAGATGCCTCTTTTTCATCTTGGCAATTGTTTAGCATTAGCTTGTGGACCTGTTTTATTAACATATAAATATTCAGGCTTGTAAGTATATATATTTCTATTTTAGATATAATTAGAACGAACATTTTCTCATGAAATGTTTATAGATACTTGAATTTAATAGACTCAATCAATCTGACTTTTATTTTTTTCTTTATTTAGAGCTGAATATAATGCATTTTGGAAATGTGTTCAATCGGCTGTCTTTTATTTAGTCGTACAATTTATTAAAATGCTTACAATAGCAACATGTTTTCCACCTGTTGATGAATCATCATTATTTGTTGTTAAAACAGTACGAATATTTATCTTTTTTTACAAGTTAAAAATATAAAATATTGTTTAGGAGTTTTTAAAAACTACGGTTGATTTATTAGATCTGATTGGTTTACATTTTATTATAACAAAAATTTGCAGTAAAACAGATCAGAAATATTTAGTTGCAGCTATTGGTTGGACTTCAGCTGAACTTATTGTTACAAAGTTTGTTTATTCGATTAATTTTGAGTTTTTTTTTTCTATTTGTATTAAAATAGATTTTTACCATTATGGATAGGTGCTCGTGGAATTGAATTTGATTGGAAATATATTCAAATGAGTCTTGGTTCAAATATTGCACTTGTATATTAAATATTTAAAAAAAAAATCTAATTCCTATTTCTCATTTTTACTTCTAGATTCATCATTTATCAGTAGCTATGCTTATTTGGCTTCGTACTCGTAATGATTTAAATAAGTCATATATTCCAATTGTCAATATTCTTTTACTTATTTGTTGTTATCAACCGTTAATTATCGAGTAAATTTTCTTTTTAAAAGAATTATTTAATTATATTTATTTTTCTATAAAATAGAATATTAATGCAAGCATTTGGTTTTGATTCATGGATACATTTATTATCGAAATTTTGTTTTACTATATGCATTGGTCTTACAACAACTCAAATTTATTTATCATTACCAAATAAAAATTAGATAATCTTTGTTTTTTTAAAACAAAAAAGAAGATATAATTCAATAAAATCGAACTTAATTTATAAGAAAGCACCAAGATCATATATTTTATTATTCACAGATGAAAATCATTTCTAAATGTCAATTTCTTCAAAAAAAAAATAAAAATAAATCAATCATGTTATAAGCAATCATTCTTAAAGATGTATACAATTTAATAATTAGTTTAAAAATAGAACTTTTTTGTTTATTTTATCAAAATTTGTTTATAATTTATTTTATTGAGCAGATATTGGTGTTGTGGTTTTCTCCTTTTTTTGAGCAATTGCATAAGCTTTAGCTGCACATAATGTAAGACCATGTGGACGATAATCAACTCGATAATTTGTATTATGATCTTGTTCGCCAATTTGATCAATCGATTTTACTGCAGGTATATAAGCACGTGCTCGTGGACCTAATTGAGAAAATTTATGTACTTAGAGCATACTGAAAGCAGTAATACCGACATTATAATACAAAGAAAATTTTCTTGAGCTTTTTTATAAAGTATTATAATGTCAATATGACTACTTTCATTAGATAGAAATAGTTTTTTTGAAAAAATAAATTACCAAATCGTCCTTTAAATGTTTCACCCGTTGTTGTTGATCCTTCAAATTTAGTTGTTGGTGGTATATAAACATTGGGAATAGCTTCACCATATCGTCGTTTTGTTATAACATGTTTATATGGTTTATAATGATATCGAGACATAGTTATACTTTCCATCGGAGCTTGTTGTTCATTTACAGATAATGTTGTTTTCATTGGTACTAAACGAATACGTGGTAAAGTAGTTATATCTAATGGTTGAAAATCTCTCTAGAAAGAAAAAAAAGAAACTATGTATATTTTTTTGTATTTTTGATATTATTAATAAAAGTACTTGTGTTACTGTCATTGTATCCATTTTAACAATAGGTGGTGCATAAGGTTTTTGTTTATCTTTCGGAGCTGCAGCTGGTTGACGAGGATATCGACTAGTATCAATACCTTCATAATCCGTACGATATTGACTTTTACTATCAAAATTAATTCAAATAAATTGATTTAGTAAAACAAAAAAGAACTCACATTACTGCTGGAGTAAATGAATTGCCTATAGTAATTTGTGATACAAATGGTTCCATATCAGCTAGTTGTGATCGATGATGATTTGGATAAGGACGAAAATCAAAACTTGTTTGTGATATACCATTCATTGGACGACGTGTATATACTTGTTCTTCATTTGATTTTATTTTTCGTTCACTTGGGGCACTTCGTGCTGATAATGGTTCATGTGGAATATAACTATCACGATAATTTGTATGTAAATCCATTGAACCTTTATTAATAGATTAAAAGAATTATTTTTATTTTATTAATAAATTATTCTTAATTACCAGAAAGTCTAAGATTTCCACTATTTTCCAATCGTGGAATTGGTTTTGCTTGTAAAACTTTTGGAAATAATACATGTGTACTTCCAGTTGATGTACTAAAAAGACGACTTGAACCAGGAAAAAGAACATGACCTAGAAAATTATATAATCATTTATTTTAAATGAAAAAAAACTAAAAGTTGATTTATCAATCTATAAAAATGCATTAACATCATAAAGCACATAAATGATTGATGTTATATGATTTCATACAAAAAGAAAAAGAAGAATTCCATGGCTTCATTGTCATCATGATTTAATCCAATCAAATTCGAATAATAAGATATTAGTTTTTTGTTTTTAAAAAAAAGTAAATATTTTTTTGTTATCATTTTATCCTATAGCTTTCTTTTTCTCTTTCATATATTACAAAAAGAAAAACATTTAAAGAAAAAGTAAATAAAAAACTAAACGATTTTTCGTTTTCATTATTTCAAGTGAATGTTGAATAATAAAAAAAAAATATTTTATTATATTTCTTTTACCTACTACAGCAGGCATTTCAGCATAAGGTTGTGATGGTGCTGATTGCCATGATTTAAAATGTGATCGAGTTGTTGTTTGAGAAGATATTGGTGCTGTTGGTTCAGTTATATTAATACTAGAAAAACAATAATTTAAAAGATAATAAAATATATATTTACTAAGAATCTTTTGTAGGATCTTTTAATGGACGAAGTGAAATTGGTATAACAGGTTTTTCAACATATTCAACTTGATAATGACTTTGAGTTTCCATTGGAACTGCACGCATTAATAAAGAACTATCCATCTAAGACAAAATAAATAATAAGATATTTATTAAAATTTTAATAAATAAACATACATGTTTAACAGGAACTGTTGATGTCTTTTTAATACTACCTAATGGTGGAGGTTGATAATGATCTCGTTGTGAAGTAAGACCAGATATTGGTGCATTTCGAAATGATATTGGAATTTCATTATCAGGTGCTGGTGGACATGGTTTACGACGATGATCTGCTGGTCCACCAGATACATTTGTTGCTGCTTGAAATGTTGCTTTATAATGTGAAAGTGGACATTTAAGTGCTAATGGTAGTTTTGTTCGTTGTACTGTTTTTCGTCGACATTCAGGATAATGTTCATAACCAGCACGATCAAAACAACCATCATCACATAATTCACACGGACATTTGTCAAATTTTGGTAAATCATCAAGTTGCAATTTATCGACATTTACATTCTCCAATTTCATTTTCTCGTCACCCAGCAATCAACAAAACCATTAAATAAATGACGGTAACCATTTTTGAGTATGTTTACTTTGTAATAACAAACAGTAAAATGAAAAAAATAGAAGAGAGAAAATGAAGAAGAAAAAAAGAAAGAAAAAACCGGAGAATTGACATTAAACTTCAATGTATTCAATTTTATATATGTATGTATTATAATGTTAAATGAGCAGTTTTTTTTTTTGTATATATTAAAACTTTCATTAATCATTCTTTTATTGATGAATTTTGAGATTTTCTAATCTTAACTGGTAAAAAATGTTTTTTTTTTCTTATGAATATTTTTCTATTCGACATTTTTCATCAAATTTTTTATTAACATGAAGATGCATATCTGACATAATAATCCCCTATGAGTACTAATATTGAAAATGTATAATAATTCCCTTTTGTTCAAAGCACTCAATCAAAGTGGCTGTAAGTTTTTTGTTTATTGAATAATTTTATTATATATACTTCTTAATCAGTAATTATTCTACTCATATCAAGTCATGTATATACAGTCTTATCATTTTCTTCTATACTGTTAGCATTAATTAGTTACCATCCGATAGTATAACATTCTCATATACATCTTTGTTTGTTCTGTTACACAGAAGTCATTTTCTCCTTTTATTCGTTGTTTTTTTTATATTTCTCATTTAATTTTTGTATAAAAATAGACTATAAAAAAAGATTTCATCTATCTATTTTCTTTTTCTTTTACGTAGAAGATATGCTGTTGAACGAGGAAAAAAGTATTCCAGATTATTATCGAATAGAAAGAAAGGGAAAAGAAAAAAAAAAGAAAAACGTTTTTTATTCTATGTTTCTTTTTTTTTTCTTCATTCATAATGTCATCATCATCGACAATAAGTATATTATTAATAATATTTTATGTCGTTATTCTACTTTTTGCTATATCTGATCTTAAACAATTTATATTTCAAATTCATATATCACGTGTTGATCGTATACCTATAACAATTGATATTGATTCATCAACATCTGTATTATATTCAATTATAATTGGAATTATTTTTAATATATTTATTATATTATTTTCAATGATTAATATATATATCCTTATATGGAAAAAAAATTTAATAAATAAACTTTTTTTTTCAACATTTATTTTATTTTTATTATTTACAATTCGATTTATAATTAATATAATTCTAACAAAAAATTTAAATGGTCATTCGACACCAACACTTGTTCAACGTTCATTTTTTGCATCATCATTATCATTGAATGAAGAACTTACAACAATTACATTAAATTGGTTTATTAAAATACTTATTTGTATATGTACATTTATAATATGTTATCAACAAAAACAAGAACAAACAATGAGTATTGAAAGACGACGTGAAACACAATTAATGTCGAATTTTGAATAAGAATTTTTCTTTCATCTATTTTTGACGTCATTTATAAAAAATATGTTGACAAAAATTTTTTCTTTTTATCATTATCGTTATCATCTATATAACGTTATGTTATATCCACATTTTTATGTTTTATACTTAGTTGTTTGAAAATGTTGACTATTATCTTTATGTTGTTTTGTATATTATTTTCAAATATAAATTCACAAATTATTCCACTTCGATTTGATCAAGCTATTTATCGTTTAAATCAATATAAAAATTTTTCATCAATAAATTTAATTAAAAATATTCCATATAATTTTACATCTGAACAAATATTTGAATATATATCAATTTTAAATTTAAATAATAAAACAAGTCAATGTGAAGAAGATTTTAAAATAATTCTTCAATCAACAACACAAAATGATTTATGGGCTATGAAAATTCTTGATGCTTGGGGAAAACCATTACCATCTGGTATATTAAAAGGAAATATTTATTGGGTAGGAAATTATGATGAATGTTTACAACCATTGTATGATCCAACAAATAAAACATTTATATCACAACCATTTCATACACAACATTGTAAGAAAATTTTATATATTTATTTGTAATATTATTTAAAAGGTTATTTTAGGTACTATTACACCACAAACTTCTCAAACAAATCCAAATACAATTTCTTCTATTATTTTTGGAATTTGTGTTCCATCATCATGTAATAAACAAGATGTTATTTCTTTAATTCATAAATATTTTAAAAAAACTAATCTTACAGAAAATAATCTTATGTGTTCAAATGATCCTCCAAATGGACAAAAAAATTTTACACATGGAGCAATAGCAACTATGGTTATTCTTTCTTTATTAGGCTTACTTGTATTTACAGGAACAATAATTGATCTTATTCTTATGTTAAAAATAAATTCAAGTAATCATTTAACTTCATTTATTAATGGATATAATCATCATGTCAAAATAAATGAATCAGAAAAATTATCACAATATTCTAAAATAAAACCTTATGTAGAATTTTTCGCTGAATTTTCAGCTATAAAAACTCTTCGTCGAATATTTACAATGAAACAAAAAAAAGATGATAGTACATTTTTATTTATAAATGGTATTCGAGTATTATCATTATTTTGGGTTATTATTGGTCATTCATTAGCCTTTGGTTTATCATATGCAAGTAATGTATTAGATGTATTAAGTTGGACACATGATATATCATTTCAATTAATCATAAATGCTGTTCTTAGTGTTGATACATTTTTTGTTCTTAGTGGATTTTTAACAGCTATTTTATTTATACGAGAAGTTGAAAAAGAAAAAATGTTATCTTTTCGTTTAATGTTTTTTTATTATATTCATCGATATATTCGACTTACACCAACATTTCTTTTAGTAATTCTTGTAAGTATTAATTTAACACCATATTTTGGTTCTGGACCATTATATCCAACTAAAGAAGGTTTTGAAGTATCAAAATGTCGTACAGAATATTGGTGGACATCTATTGTTTATGTTGGAAATTTAGTTAAATCAGATCAATCATGTTTACCTGTATCATGGTATCTTCATAATGATATGCAATTTCATTGGATTGCACCATTATCTTTAATACCATTTGTTATTGGACGAAAATCTTTAGCTTTTTTTATGAGTCTTTCTTTTGTTTTTACTAGTATTCTATCAATTATATTTATTCTACTTTACTATCCTAATATGTCAGTAAATGCTTTGATTGGATTTATGGATGCGGTAAGTTTTTATAGAGATTTTAATATATATTATATTAAATAATGTATGATTTATTTTTAAAAGCCTGGTCCAACATTTTTTAAAAATATTTATATTACACCATGGTGTCGTATATCTGCATATGCTATTGGTATGTTAACTGGATATATTGTTAATGATGTTGGTCGACAATATCGAATGAATAAATATATAAAAATATTTGGAAGTATATTAACTGTTTTAATTGCTTTAGCTTGTCTTTTTACGACATTTCCTGATTATTTTCTATCATCTGGTCTAAGTCGATCAATACTTATTGCATATCAATCACTTTCACGAACATTTTGGTCAATTGTTATTGGATGGATTTTATTTTTATGTAGTACAAATCAAGGTGGATTAATAAATAAAATTCTTTCATGGCCCATATGGTCTCCATTTTCTAAACTTAATTATTCGTGTTATCTAGTACATCTGACTATTATTTATATTATGTTACTAAATCAAACAATACCATTATATTATCAAAGATATCTTTTCATAAATAATTTTGTTATACATATATTTTTTAGTTATGTAACAGCAATTGTAGTTACAATGTTTTTTGAAACACCTTTTTTTATTATTGAAAAGAAAATTTTTAAACGATAGAATTTTTTTATTTTATTTTTTTTGAATTATAAATAATAACTTTTACATTCTATTTTATTGTCACTTAATACGCTATATTAAAAAAATAAACTATCTGTTGTAAGTTCAAGAGTTTTTTTTATTTTATTAATTATTCTCTAAAAATAAAAAGCACTAATATCCGTTCTAATTTTAATAAATAAATATCTCATAAAATACAGCTGGAAACAACTTAAAGTTTTTATACTTAAAAAATGTTCATATTATTTTCTTGTACTGGCTATCAAAGATTTATAAAGAAATTTATACAAGTATTCAAGTTTGATTATTTGCTATAATTGCACCATGTTTAATGACAATTTACAATATAAAAAATTCCCGTACATTACCAATAGATGCTATACGTCATCGTCATACTGAAAGTCAGCTTGCTATAATGCTTTATTCGATTGATGAATAAGATATTTCAGATTTTAAAGACTAATCAAATACAATCAATAAACTAAAAATTTTCTTTCTATTGTTATTATTTGTTCAATCTGATGAATTTTCTCACTTTTTCAATAGATTATGAAACAACCCATATATGGTTACATAATTTACGTAGATCTCTCAAAAAAAAAAACATCTGAAAAATAAAGTAAATAACATCCTATCTTATCAAAAATGATAATCATACCATATTAACTCATTGTTATCATCATTCTGAGTATAAAAGTTTACGTATTACATACACAAATAAGAATCATCAAGGATGTTTTTTGTTTTATTATTATTATTCTTTGTACCTAATATTATTTGTCATAAAGATTATCAAACAATTCCATTACGTTATGATGCAGCTATTAATCATATAAAACGATATCAACATACTAATTTTAATAATCTTCTTGATGATATTTTAACAGATAGTATTATATCTAGTAATATATCTTCATATACATCATTCATTTCGAAAAATAATACAAATCAATGTGAAGAAGATTTTAAAATAATTCTTGATGGAATTGTAAACCGTGATACATGGGCATTAAAAATATTTGATGCATGGGGAAAACCATTACCATCTGGTATATTAAAAGGAAATTTACATTGGGTAGGAAATTATGATGAATGTTTACATCCAATATATGATCCAACAAATAAAACATTTTTATCACAACCATTTAATACACAATATTGTAAGAAAATTTCTAATAATATCATATAAAATATAATAATTTATTTTATTTTAGGTAGTTTATATTCTGATTCATCAGATTCACAACAAATATTTAATTCAGGGAATTTGGTTGTTGGAATTTGTCTTCCATCATCATGTAATAAACAAGAGATTGTTTCTTTAATTCATACAGTTTTTAAAAAGAGTAATATTACAGAAGATAATTTTGTTTGTTCAAGTGATCCTCCAAATGGACAAAAAAATTTTACACATGGAGCAATAGCAACTATAATTATTCTTTCATTATTAGCTTTACTTGTATTTACAGGAACAATAATTGATCTTATTCTTATGTTAAAAGTTAATTCCAGTGATCATTTAACTCCACTTATTAATGGATATACTAATCATTTAGAAATAAATCAACCTGAAAGATTATCACAATATTCTGATACAAAACCTTATATGAAATTTTTCGCTGAATTTTCTGCTATAAAAACTCTTCGTCGAATATTTACAATGAAACAAAAAAAAGATGATAATACATTTTTATTTATAAATGGTATTCGAGTATTATCATTATTTTGGGTTATTATTGGACATTCTTTACTTTTTGGTCTAATATTTTCAAGTAATGTACTTGATGTTATAACTTGGACTCGTAATATATCATTACAATTACTTCTAAGTGGTACTTTAAGTGTTGATACATTTTTTGTTCTTAGTGGATTTTTAACAGCTATTTTATTTATACGACAAGTTGAAAAAGAAGAAAAATTATCATTTCGTTTAATGATTCTTTATTATATTCATCGATATATTCGACTTACACCAACATTTCTTTTAATTATTCTTGTAAGTATTAATTTAACACCATATTTTGGTTCTGGACCATTATATCCAACTAAAGAAGGTTTTGAAGTACCACAATGTCGTAGAGAATATTGGTGGACATCGATTCTTTATGTTGGTAATATAGTTAAATCCGATTATGTGTGTTTACCTGTATCATGGTATCTTTATAATGATATGCAATTTCATTGGATTGCACCATTATGTTTAATTCCGTTTGGTATTAAACGAAAACCAATTGCTTTTATTATAACTATTTTATTTATTCTTGTTGGTATTGGATCAATAGCTGGTCTTTTAATATATTATCCAAATTTACAATCATCTGCTGGTTTACTTGCACCACCAGAAGTAAGTTTAATGATTAAATATTCGATAAAAAAAATTTTCTTTTTTTTTAAATTATTTTTCTAGGCTGGTCGTACATTTTTCAATACAATCTATGTTACACCATGGTGTCGTATATCTCCATATTTTATTGGAGTTCTTACTGGTTTTATAGTTATTAATACAGGTCGTTCATATCATATTAATAAATATATTTTAATATTTTGTAGTATTATATCAATTTTAATTGCTTTACTCTGTCTTTTTGCAATGTATCCAGATAGTATTCTTGTACCTGGTATTGATCGTATATCATTTATTATCTATCAATCATTATCACGAACATTTTGGTCATTTTCTATTGGATGGTTACTATTTTTATGTAGTACAAATCGATGTAAAATAATAAATAAAATTCTTTCATGGCCTATTTGGGCACCATTAGCTCGACTTAATTATTCCACTTATTTAATTCATTTAACAGTACTTTTTATAATGATTACAAATCAAAGAATGCCTTTTTATTTTCAACCACATTTAGTTATTAATAATTTTATTTCACATATATTTTTTAGTTATATTACAGCTATTATTGTTGTTATTTTTTTTGAAACTCCTTTTTTTATTATTGAAAAAAAATTATTTAAACGTTAAATAAATACGATATAATCATTCATGTGAGACCCGTTAGTGACGAGCTTCTGAATTCATTTATACAACAAAAGACCGTTGCTAAACGGGTAACTAATGAATGAATATTTAGTTAGTATGATTTCTAATATTATCATTTACTTACTTGAATAAAATTATTATTCCTTTTTTTTTTTCTTCTTCTGTCATTTCTCGTTCAATCGATTAGTGATGAATCGTGCTTATGCATTGACGATGTATGTTAGTAAGACTTATACTCGGCACACGTTCACATCAAATATTCACTTTGTATAATGGGCACAAAAAAAAAAAGGAAAAAGAGATCGTTTTTAAAGAAGAAGAGAGAGTGAGATCCGATCTGTCTCGGGAATGGTCGACAGCTGATCACTCTTTTATATATATATATATATGTGTGTCGAGTAAAAATTAACTTGTATGTTCTCTCTCGCTCTCTGTCTTTTCTTCTTCCATCTTGAATTACTCAATCAAGCAATCGAATGATAAGGTATGGTGACGGCAACGACAATCACCATACATACAAATCGTTCTAAAAGACATGTGAATGCATTGACAATTAGATGCAATGAATGAATAAAGGAGAAAAAAAAAGAAAAAGAAAGAATGAGTGATGTGCAATCGACTATGGAAGAATGAACATAGTGAAGGAAAAAGAAGAAGAAGAAGAAAAAGAATAAGAGTATGCACAGCTGGTGCCAAACACTATCGTCAAATGTCTGGTATCTTTAGATACAACATTCGCTGTTATTTTATTCATTAAAAAAAGGAATGACATACAATTGTTGATCAATAAGTATTGTTAAATTCTTCGACATATTCCTATGCTTCATCAATTCAATATGTTCTTATATAGATTTTAGAATTTTATATTAAATTATCAAAATCTAGTGATGTATTTATGTATATTTTACATGTATTAAATCGTATAATTACTGTATTATTTATAAATAATTGAAAATATAATCGTCATCAAATAGTATTAGTTGAGATAATACATAAACGATTTCAATCGGTTTTTTTTCTAATTAATTTAAGTTAACGATAATATTATATATATATAAATCGAAGTTTTAGAGTACAATTTTGACTTTTTCAATTACTTGTAAAACATAAAAAAGATCGAAAATAAAGATTTAATACCTCGTCTTTGTAATTATACTAATTGAAACATATAAAAAGCACTAACATGCATACATACTTGACATGGCTAGACTAAAATGGTCATCAAAATATATAAAATCTTCATGTAAAGATTGTTGTTTTCTTCTAGAGAAAAATTAATTTTAGTTTCATATAGTATATCTCTATAAATCAATGAGATGCAAATAATTATTCTTTAAGAATTTTTCTGGAATCAATTATCAAAGCTTGAGTCATTTACATCAACCAAGGATTCAAATAAAAAAATATATAAAGTTGAATTTTTCAGCTCATTTTATTTATCATTGAATAAAAATTTCATAATCAATCAATATAATATGTACATAACATAACGAACAAACAATTTAGATAAGACTACGTACTAAAAGTGTATGACCTCGATTGTTGTTATATATATATGTATGTGTGTGTATCCAGTTGTTCATTCATTTGTATCAGTCAGAAAAGATGATTTTCTTTCGTTTTCTTTTATTTTTTCTACTGATAAATATATTATCAACTTATGATACATGGATATTACCTCGAAGTACAAGTTTTCATCATACATTAGAATTAATTCATGCTCGTATAAATGTACCTAAACCATCATTATCAGTATTTTCATTTACATTATCATCTCTTTTATCATTTGCTGTTAATGGAACAAATTGTCATAATGATTTATTATTATTAATGAATGGATTTCTGAAACAAGAAAAATGGGCATTAAAAATAATTGATTCATGGGGTTTAAAACCTCCATCTGGTATACTTGAAGGTTCTCATTTATGGTTAGGTTCATATGATGAATGTCTTCATCCACTTTATTTACCAAATAATCAAAGTTATATTAAACAACCATATTTAACAAAATATTGTATTGTATCAAATCCAACTAATGATGATAATGAAGTCATTTTTCTTCAAAAACCAACATTAATAATTGGTATTTGTTTACCAAATTCATGTCATTCAAATGATTTTAAAATAAAGTTTGTTATTTAAATAAAATTTTATTTTATATTTATTTGACTTTTTTTTTTAGTTCATTTTCTATTCAATGTAAAGTTGATGATAAAAGATATTTTTCATTAGGAACAATAATAACATTAAGTTTAATTATTCTACTTATTTTATTTGTATGTTTAGCATCATTTATTCCATTTATTTATGAATATTCAGCAATATTAACATTAAAAAAAATTTTTTCTTTAAAAGAAAATCATTTAACATATTCATTTATACATGGTATTCGTTCAATTTCATTACTTTGGATTATACTTGGTCATTCATTTATATTTCAATTAATTATATCAGATAATATAACATATATTTTAGATACAATACATAATTCATTTTTATTTCAATTAATACTTGCTGCTACATTTGGTGTAGATACATTCTTTTTTGTTAGTGGATTTCTTGCTGTTTTTGTATTTATTAAAACATTTCAAAATCAAAGTAAATTTTTTTTTTGATAAATTAAATGAAGAAAAGAAAAAAGAGAAGATTTTTTTTATTTTAGATGTTTTTCATATTCGACATTTATTTTATTATTATTTTCATCGTTATTGTCGATTAATTCCAACATTAGTATTTGTATTACTTATTAGTTTAAATTTAACTTCATGGATGGGTCAAGGACCTATTTTTCCAACAACAACTGGTTTTGAACAAACTTCATGTCGTCATCAATGGTGGACAACAATATTATTTATTAATAATCTCATATTACCAGCTACATCATGCCTACCAGTCACTTGGTAATTAGTAAAATAGTATATTCTATGAAGGTCTACAGTATTTACATACTCGATTAGAATGATGTTTAAATGAGTGAATTCCTACGGGTAGTTTCATTTCATGAGGCAACAATGATTTTAGAATTTTACAGAAAAAAATTGATTATTTCTATTATGACTCGAGCAAACAAGTTGATTTCTTTTATCAATAATAAAGACATGTCTGAAGGAGATCCTTTGTTAAGTACCACTATTGATTTCAACAAATATAATATACTTAAAAAAATTTTATATTTCATAAAAGGTACATTGCCAATGATTTTCAATATCATTTATTAGCTCCAATACTTCTTATTCCATTTATATTGAATCGTCCACGATTAACTTATATATTATTATCTATTATACTTTTAATAAATATAATAACAACAATAAGTATAATTAGTACTCATCCAGGTATAGAAAAAGGTATGTATGGAAATGGTACAATATCATTAGATTTTTTTGAAAAAATTTATATAACACCTTGGTGTCGTATTGGTCCTTTTATTATTGGTATGATAACAAAATTAATTATTGAACAATATCATTCAACATTATCATCAATTAAAATAATAATATATACAATAATATCTATAATTCTAATAATGATTTGTATTTATTTTCCATTCTATTTTAATTATTTTCCAAAATTTGTACATATTATATATCAATCATTATCTCGTCAATGTTGGGCAATTGCTATTGGTTGGTTATTTTTTGTTTGTTGTACTAATCATTGTAGATTAGTAACTAAAATACTTTCATGGCCTTTATGGACAATTATATCTCGTTTAAGTTATTCAGCTTATTTAATTCATACAACAATTATTCTTGTTCAAGTTTATAATCGTTTAACAACAATACATTATCAAACAAGCATTATTTTAAATAATTTTATTTCTCATACAATTCTTACATTATTAGCTTCGATAATTGTTGTTATTCTTGTTGAATTACCATGTAGTATATTAGAAAAAAAACTTCGTAAAATTTATAAAGAAAAAATATGTATCTTAAGAAATCGTGAAAATTATGAAGCAATAAATTAGGTTAAAAATTCTTTTTTTTTTTTCTTCTTTTTTGTATAATTAAGAATTTATAAATAAAAATAATTATTAGAATATAATAGAAAATGGAGAAATAAATGTGTCTTTCAATATCAACTTAATATTTAATCATATACACTAGAGTTCAGCTAAGATCGGATCAAATTTGATCGTGATGTCACTTTGATAATAAGTTAAAGTAATAGAACAAATAGAAGAGGCAAATCAAAATTTCAATGGTATATAAGTGAGAAATCATCATAAATACATTGTTTTGCACTTCATAAGAAGCCAAAAGGAGCACCACCTATTGTCAGTTAATTATTTTTTCTTCTTTATTTTATGCAATAAATAGATCGAAGATGAAATGATCAGCAACAAATATCCGAGAACATCACACTAATAGTTAAGTTCACTTTACATTGTTAAGTTTAATCACAATGTTTCGATTTTAGTGTTCAGATCTTCTATAGCAAGTCACATAAAATTGAAAGATTTCTAGAGTAAAGAGTTGAACACTATTCTTAATTTATTTTTGCTCGCGCAATAACTTTATTTACATAAAATCAAGGATTTTATATTAGATGTAAAAAATAAAAATATCGTAATTCAATTTTTTTTTGTTAGAAAATTGATTTAATAAAATTTAAACACGTTATTTTTATGTATAAGAAGCCCATGTATAATATACATCTTCTTTTTCTCAAGAAACCTGCAGGATGTATACTTATCCATTGTTCTGTTTGTCAGTGAAATAAATTGCAAACAATCATATTCTTATCAAACACAACAAAAGATATTTGAATTGTGATATCACAATGAAGATCAAACCGATAAAAATAGAAAAAACACCAGAGCATCATTCTCATCGAATATTGTCAACTACACTTACAAACACACACAGTATTCCGGATCATCGTTCACTATCCTCATCGCATGTCTCCAAAACTTCTCACCAAGTTCATAATTAACCATTTCATTTTCAATCTTTATTCTTTCGAATTATTTCTATCTAGCAGCATCGTCCATTAACAAAAGACAAACAATCTTCTTCTATTATCCATGCAAATATTCGTTCACAGAACAAGAAGTCGGCCAATCCTAAAGAAACCACAGTTAAATTCTTAAAATCTTAGATTATTCATATTTTCTTTTTATTTTAATAGATGTCAGCTATTTCAGCTACGCGCTATCATCAAGATAGATCTAGACGTGCTACAATAGTCTCAGATCAATCTACAAGAACAATTATCAGTCAAAATTCTGATGAATTACTAAACAATCGAATACACAATATCAGTGCTACAAAGATTAATCCATATCACCAGTCATCAACACCGGTGAGATAGTACAATGAGACGCATGTTCATTATTGGTTTCTGAACATCTAAGTATTTATTATTGAAGATCTGAAATACATCTTCATCGAATTTCTTTTTGCAGTTTTATACAAAATTTAATAGAAAGAATATTCAACAAATTTGTTTGGCCATATATTTTGTTAGCTAAGCTCTTAATGAAATTGTCCTATATGTCGGCTGCGAGAGATCATTGTAACGAAAAAACCGAGATTTTTCTATAAATAAATATAAATTTTATATATACTTCTCATACTTTCTCGCGTCAGACGATGGTTAAAGTAGGAAAAAGATTAAGCGCTGATCAAAACTCAAAAGTAGTGATGACATCAATATTTGTCATGTTTGAGTATTATTATAAAAAGACAATTTAATGATAAAAATGAAATCAAAATAAGATCATTGATTCTCCTTCTTCTGCCTATAGTCGTCTTTTAAATTAACACAGCCAACTGACTCATGGGAATGTGGAGTAGATTTTCAGAATATGCATTATCCAATGTCGAATAAAAATAAAAATAAAAATAAACTGTAAGTAATTATTTTTCATTTTTCTGTTTATTAATCTTTGAAAATGTTTCACTATATGATGTCTTAATCGCATTTGTTGTCGATGTTCACCTGTCTGTTTAATTCTGTCTCTAATTGCTCTTCCTCTAATTGGTATGGGTATTTCTGCAATGATTGTCGCCTTGATCGTCATACCTAAAACGACAACAACAATAAGTAAGATACTATCCAATTAAAATTATTTTTAATATTTTATCGAGAACATATTATTAATCCAATCACTGTGTATATAAACTAAGGAAAAATATTTTGAATTCGGTTTCTTAGAAATTCAGTTCAATTTCTTCTTATTTCGTTATATTATTAATAGTTTTATATCGAGTTGTATAATTTTTTATTATTAGTTTAAAAGAAAAACTAATCAGCATTAACATTTCATTAAACTCATTATCTCATTTTACAGTAAAATTTCATGGAATCTTAGCTCTTTTAATGTGAGAATAGTGTTTAACTCTCAATATTTGATGAAAATTAATCTGAGAAAGAAATTAAATACTAGATTGCATGAATATATTTATTTCAATTTCTATAAATATAAATATGTATATTTAGGTGTGACAACAACTACACCGTCGACTCCAAGTAAAGTATTGATTTATTTTTTATTAAAATTGTTTATTTTCCGAAGCTAACACTACAGTGAGTTTTATAACGGAATAACAAATCTTTATATATAGGATGGCTCAACACTAGTAGTATGACATATGGTAGACGAAGATACACAGCGTCCATATTAACAAATGGAAAAGTGTTAGTTGCTGGTGGGGTTGCTAATACTGTTCAGTTGAATAATGGTGAATTGTATGATCCATCAACAGGAACGTGGACAATTACTGGAAATATGACTTATGCTCGAGAAAGACATGTAGCATCCGTATTAACAAATGGAAAAGTGTTAGTTGCTGGTGGATATATACTTAGCGGTTGTTTGTATCATGCTGAATTGTATGATCCAGCAACAGGATTATGGACAACTACGGGAAATATGACTTCCCGTCGAGATAAACCTGCAGCATCCATCTTAACAAATGGAAAAGTGTTAGTTACGGGTGGATATACTTGTGCTAGTTATTTGAGTAGCGCTGAAATGTATGACCCATCAACAGGGGTATGAACAACTACTTCGAATATGGCTTATGCTCGTAATTATCATTCAGCCTCTACATTAACAAATGGAAAAGTGTTAGTTGCTGGTGGGGTGGCTAATGCTGTTCAGTTAAATAATGCTGAAATTTATAATCCATCAACAGGAACGTGGACAATTACTGGAAATATGACTTATGCTCGTAGTTATCACTCAGCTACTATATTGACAAATGGACAAGTGTTAGTTTCTGGGGGATCTGGCACAGGTGGCGTTTTGAATAGTGCTGAATTGTATGATCCATCAACAGGATTGTGGACAATCACTGCAAATATGACTTATGCTCGTAGTTATCACTCAGCTACTATATTGGCAAATGGACAAGTGTTAGTTTCTGGGGGATCTGGCACAGGTGGTGTTTTGAATAGTGCTGAATTATATAATCCATCAACGGGATTGTGGACAATTACTGCAAATATGACTTATAATAGACGTTATCACACATCTTCCACATTAACAAATGGAAAAATATTAGTTGCTGGTAGAGATACTACTGGTAATTATTGGAATACTACAGAACTATACCAACCATAACAAACATCTTTGTATCGAAATTATGTTAGCCTACTAACAATCCTATTTTTCTTTTTAACTTCTTACATACTCATTGTATCTTTATTCAGTTCAATTTATAATACTAAAGGACTTTGTTTTTTTAAGTTCTCCAGAAATAATTAATTGTTAAACAATGCATTTTCAAAAAGAAATTTCCCTAAATGTAATTAATAATCATTTTCACGTAGGATTCGTTTTTCTTTCGATTAAAAGGGTCAAAATTAATCTTAGTTCCAAGTACAACTCGACAACCTCTATCCAAAACTTCTCTTCTAAAGCTTTGTTTCTCATAGTGCAGCCAAAATGTAGGTAAGTTTAATTATGATTATCACTAATTATGTGCAAGTATGACGATTGATGCTAAAAAAAATAAATGAAAGAATATACCAACTATAGATATGAAAAATAACAAACAGACACTTTTTTCCTCATTTCCATCATAAAATAAATTGGTAAAGTAAATAGACAGAAGTGTACATGATAAAGCTCGTGTCACACAATGTGTGAATAAATCTTATTTGTGGTAAATATAAGGAGAAAAAACTGTTAGCACAGTCGTTGCAAGTTTAAAAATGTGAAATATGATGCATCCTGTTATATTATAAATGAACAAACTAAGCAAGATACGGATCATTTTTTGAGTTACTATGTATTGTTACAGTAAATGCAACAAGAGGACGAGAGACAGGAATTTAAAATTGAACCATGTTTCATAAAAACAAAACCAGAGAAGGCTATTGTATGTGACAGTCTATGACGAATAATTAATTAACTAACTGATTAACATGTTGGTCACGGTCTATGGTGATGGGAATAAAGAGTGCAAATTTCTGACTCTAAACACTTCAACACTCTCTTTTAGATCGTGTTTCACAAAAAATAGTGAATATACATCCGAATTATCTCATGTTACATTCAATTTTGTTAAAAAACTTACTTTCAGTCAACAAACAGAAATAAAACCAACTGTTATATGTCGCTAATAATTAACTTATTATCTATTAAACATATACCCGTCAAAGAGATATTTGTATGAAGAATGCAAACATACTTAACATTATTAAAACCTTTCTTAATCAAATGTAGTTTTTCACTTTCTTGTTTTAGTCGAAATAAAAAATCCTCTTCATGATCTGTCACTATAATATGCGCTCGTAATCCTCATAATTTCGATAAAGAACAATATATTTTAGTTCAATAATATTTTAGAAGATTAAACGAAATTATTTCACCTCATCTGATTCATCCAATAACAAATATAAATGTCGAGATCTATTTACGTTTTTAATCGTTTGCTTGAAATCAAGATATATGGAGTAATAGTTAATACCTCCAAGATCCTAATGAAACTTTTTGATAAAATTTTCAAGGAAAATTAAAATGATAATTTAATTTTTACAAAAATTTAAGTAGAAAAAAAATTATTCGCTAGGATTATTAAATATAATATTGAGGATAAATAAGAATTAATGATAAAACCATCTCGAAATAGTTCTAAAGTATAGAAAAAAACCGATTAAAGTGGTATTTGACGAATATTAAAAAGAGTAAGAATATTGAATAAACTTTGAAGTTTTTCGAACAAAATTATGATCTATGATAAAATTCCAATATGTACATGTGATAGACGCAAAGTTGAAAACTGATGTCTGCTCAAAAATATAGTATATGTAGATACTTTTGCAATAACTGAATAAGAAAAAGTACTAAAGAGCTGTGGCTTTAATCAATCAAAAAAAATGACAATACTGAGATGTTCTGTTCCAATATTGTATAAGATGATACTATTTTAGAATCAGTTATTTTTGTAAAAAATATATGAAAATGTTCGGTTATTAACATCAAATTTTGATTTCATTATGTGATTTAGATAGTAGTGAAGATAAAGATGAGCTAAGCCTCCAAAAAGAAAATTTCTGATTGTACTACTAAATTTGGATAGTGTGATATTAGATCTATAGTTTAAGTTATAATCTGAATAATTATTTTCACACATTCTAGTATTGAGTAAATATTCTTGCTTTTTGTCAAAATTTAATGTTTGTACTACGTTATGCTGAGACCCGAGCAAATATTTCGAAAAAGCTACTGATACTAAAACTTTTCAGAGAAAGTTGATGATTTTAGCTTGAATAAATTGGTTTTCTTCTGATTCAGCATTCATAACAGTCAGTATGTACTCTTGCAAAAATACTTTGAGAACAACAGTATCAAAGGATGTAAATAATGTATTTATGACTGCACAGTCATAGAACTAGCTTTTTTGCGCAGTATGTCACCAAATGTTGCTTTTTCTAAGATATCAACTGTATAATTTCATGGCTGTCAATATGTGTTGAAGCAGTATTACTTCCTTTAAATATTGACATTGGAATATTATTGAAAGTGTACAAAAACTATACTGAGAAATAACCAGATGTATTATTTACAATATTAGTTGTGTTTTTTAGATACGTAAAAGGAACTTACTATTCACATACATCATTCACAGGTGACTAAACTACTTGCGGAAGTAAAGCAAAAGATGATTTGTGCATACCAGCACAAACTTGTTTTATATTCTGATTTAATCAATCATCGTCTCTGATTTAAGATATACATCATATATAAAGGCTGGTTAATCGTGTAGAAGTTGAGTACTTTTCTTTAGGCATTCTGTGAGCCTAGGCAATGTTATTTTAGCATCGCTATTATATACTTGGGTAGTTGTGCATACATTTCAAACTTATAAAGCCTTTAAGGTTTATTTTTTTTCAAATGTTGTTTTGTTTTGAGAGCCGTTTTTCCTAGTTGAGACAGACGTCAATACAGTGTGAAATCTACAAAGTATTGCTAACGAGAATGAATAATTTTGAATAAATACAGTTGAAACCCGCTTCAAGTCGTATCTAAGCATGTGCAAACAAACGATTCGTATGAAACTTCGACAAATATAAAAGCTACCTATACTTCTGTAAGATATTATTTTTAAAATAAATAAAATGCAACGATTATTGAATACGATAACTGTAGCACTGTAAGTACTTATACAACCGTAAAATGATTATCTGATAGGAATATATTTCTAGATTTCTTTTATACGCTGTCGAAGGTAAGAGAAACAACTTTGATTAATATGTGTATATCAGAAACTAACATGGATGCAAGAAATTTTCAGTGACTATATATGATTTTGATATTCTATGAAATTCATTTTAGGCCAAGTTGTGGTAAATACGGTACAGTCTTCATGTGGATGCTGTCCATCAAAAGAATGTCAAGCAAGATCAGTGCCTTGTTCGACCAATATGGACTGCGAATGCTTGTTTATGACAATGACTGCAAGTGGATTGTGTGCGGATACTGTGATATCTTGTCAATATTTAACTCCATGCGAAAGTGACAATATAACATGTTTGATACCCAATACCGTTTGTGTTAATAACACACGATGCAAAGTTCCTGTGTGCTTTCCTATCGAGCGTGCCTCTATTCAAACATGTCCTCGATTGAATTCAAGTATATTAAATACTACTTTAAGTAAGATTTTTCACTAGTATTAACATAACATAAGAATCGTCATACTATTATGTAATTCTAGTTGCATTTTTCCTGCAAAGCAATTAATAGGTTAATGTAGAGAATGATTGATGCTCTATCAAACTATAATCAGGAACTTTCATTGATTTGTATCATTTTCTTAAAATGAGTTTTTATAAAAATTCGCAAATATCGGCTGTAAATAATTATAGAACTACTTTAAAATGTGTAGTGATTTTTTTTTTGACTTTAATACGTATAAATGTGTCTTTATAGAGTTTCATATTGGTTGCTTTGTGCTCTACCGTGGAAATATAAACTTTAAAAAGAACACGTATGCCATCTTTTTTGACGTCCTGTAGACACTCTAAGAAGACCTCACTTTGTCAGGCTTTTGTATTCAAAACGCGCACAACAGAAGGCTATAATTGATTTATAAGAAATTATTATTGAACACTCAAGAGAATCCTACAAAGAGCTCGTCAAGTCCAAGTATTTCTGGACCCGTAGCCGACCGGTTAAACTTTTTTAAGAACTCAGATTCGATGAACACAAAGTTTTTAGACCTGGATCCAGTAGGCTCAAATTAGGGGTGTCAATTCCGGGCTTCCCCTTCCTAAAAATCCGGAATCCATATCAAGTCTGTACAAAAAGGCTGTAAAAGGATATAGAAATATTCCATTGTGTTTTAGAAATGCAAAAAAATGGATTATGAAGTAAGTTACGGGTTCTCGCGAACGAAACACTGGGAAACTCGGAACTCTAACACCCCTAGCTCTAGCCCTATAGTATCATACTTCATAAAATAATTTTGTAAAATTTTATTGTTACTTCATATAAACGTAATTATTCGGTAGTAGCTTCGACAACAACAACTCAACCTACTACAACAACTCCATCTAATACAACAACTCCATCTATTACAACAACTCCACCTACTACAACGACCCAACCTACTACAACTCAAACTACAACGATGACAACAACCCAACCTACTACAACTCGAACTACAACGACGACAACAGCTCAACCTACTACAGTTCGAACTACATCGACGACAACGACCCAACCTACTACAACTCGAACTACAACGACGACAACAACTCAACCTACTACAACTCGAACTACAACGACGACAACAGCTCAGCCTACTACAGTTCGAACTACAACGACGACAACACCTCAACGTACTACAGTTCGAACTACAACGACGACAACAACTCGACCTACAACGA
>JAJEKB010021144.1:699118-724781 GCA_022393335.1 Macrotrachela quadricornifera | reverse complement strand
TACAACGACGACAACAGCTCAACCTACTACAGTTCGAACTACAACGATGACAACGACCCAACCTACTACAACTCGAACTACAACGACAACAACAACTCAACCTACTACAGTTCGAACTACAACGATGACAACAACCTGTGAGTATTCGAATTTGACCGAAATTTTTTATGAGTAATATTATGTTTAAGATCTGCATTCATTCACTAGAGATGAGTTATAATTATCTGTTTCTTAATTTTAAATATACTTGGTAGTGTTCTTTGGTTTCTCGCACAGAAAGTTAGACAGTTCACGTTTGATGTTCAGTTTATTTGAATTGATTTGTTAGGCTTCAACATAACATAAATAGAGAAAATGCTACTTTAATATAATATCAGTCTCGACTATAATCGATTCGTTTTGTTCGAGAATCAGACTATTATCTTATTAGTTTAAGAAAGATTATATTTGACCGAGTTATATTTTCGTGATTAGTTAAAAGTACGAAGCGAAGATTTCAGTTCTGGACTTGTTAAGAATAATAAATCAGCTTTGAAGGATTTTTGTTCTTGATAGACATTATGTTCATTGTTGATAATTATATAATAGAAAGTTTTAAGAATATGGACGTTGATTGAGCGATTTACTAGAAATAGAGTTACATTCTAGAAGTTACCAAAGAAAGGATCCGTCGTTTTTGTCTGTCTTACACATTACTTTGAAAAGTTGGGTATTTTTTCAGATTCGATTATAGAAGTTAAGTCTTAATACGGAGTTTGATAATATGAAATGAAAAAAAAAAAGAAAATCATTGAAAGAAAATGATTAACATATTGTGTTGAATTTCATTACAGTCTCATCGATCGTTTATAATCAAAGTTTCGTGTCTGGTATGAACTCGTCATCTCAATGTACCGCTTGGCAGACATTTCAACGTTCATTAGTCTCTCGTCCTTATAGATCATTAACAATCAAGGGTACAAATGATCTCATTGGTATAACACTTACAGATACAACGTATGTTACTGCCATAGCCAATGCTCTTTTAAGAAGTACCACATATGGTCCAGTGTTTTCAGATGATTTTGTATGGGCAGTTGGAGTGTGTGGAAGTGGGTATGAACTAACTGCGAGTGGTAGCCTATGTTCTTGTAATACAGGGTATACAATCCGTCCTTGTATCGGGAATTTTAATTGGGGAGGAATTAATGGGCCCACATGCACTGGTGAAAATCAAACAATGGCGGTTATCTTTCAATGAAAAAATGAACATCGTATAACTAAGATGTTATATACTTATTTAATCAAATATATTATATATCCATATGTTACTTTTTCTTTTGCATCTACTGATTACGTACTTTATTCTTTTTCTTCGATTCACAAATTCATATTCCTACTTTTTAATATATCTATCAGGTGATTTTATATTTTGTTTATTCACATTGATCTTGTTTGTTTGAAACCATAAATGCAAATTCGACTATTGTCATCTCTGAATTTCTATTTTAAGTTCTGGTCTTTTCCTGTAGCCCTTTATTGCAGGTTTTTCCAAATAAATCAGCATAGAATCCCATCTTTTAAATAGATCTTCAATAAGTTTACCTTATAGTCAATTATTATAGTTTCGAAAGCAATTTTTGTCTATAGATTACACAATAATAATACAGATTTGAATGTATGTATAGAAAACACAAATATGCAAACACAACATTTCAAATTTTGAAATAAAAACATGCAAGATTATATGAGATTCTTATTTTTTTCATAGCAAAGATTTTCAGATGAATGCTATAATGCTATATGCATAATAATCACAGATTTGCCAAACAATGCATAAAAGTATCGAAATATCCTGCAAACACGTGTATACGATGATAGACTTAAATATTCAAATAGAATCTTTTTCACTTTATTACTGCTTGTGATGATAAGTATGCATAGATTAGTAACCTTTCAAATAATCTTTCTTTTACTTGTTTCAGTGAAGTTCGCTGTTTTGCGGTTGCATCTACACATTGTTCATGATCGATATTTGATCGAATGCAAAATAAATGTTTGTAACGAAAGTTTAATTTGATATCTGTTTATTCAAACTTGATCTTTTTTTTTCAGAATATTCATCTTTTTATTTTCTACTAAATTAGTATCTTGTTCACTAATACGAATAATATTTACGATTATCTAAGATCGACAGGAATGAAAAATGGCAGATGGATATTTTTGTAAAATAATTTTGAGTATACCGTTGAAGTTTTTGTACGAAAGCTTCTCTTCAATATCACATTTTTCTAATTGATGTAATATGCAAATTTATCTCAAATTAGATAGTGTAATGAAAAATTGTTTTGATGATACTGCTATATGAATTGATGCACAAGAGACTTTGCACTTACCAACTACCGAAAAGTTAAATCTGACATCGGTTGTCATTTTCAACTAACGAGGGAACTACCCCAACTGATTCCGAGCTTTTAGCTTCATCTTTTTGGCAATAGGTAGGCCTCAGTGGGACTAAGAAAAGCCTAGAAGGATTAGTGCTTATGGCTCTTCTTTCCCGAGATATGGCCAAAACTAAATTGTACAAAAAAGGAATTTTTCTCATCTTTGAAATAAACGTTCATATGTTATCCTATTGTTTTGAAACTTAAAGAATATCAGTATGGTTCGATTACAGTTGTTGAACTATCCAATAATTGAATCTTCCACTGAACTGGATCATGAAATACGAAAACTTCAACAGAAGTAATTTCTTTAATTTATCAGAAACACGAAACGAAACAATATTTAACCCACACATGTGGAAAAAACAACTTTAATGGTAATGATAGTCCATGTAGAAGTGACGAAAGCATAATGTATTTCGACACCATGAACAACAGATGAAATCAGGAGTTAAATATCTCTCTTCTTCGCATGAAGAAGAGTCGAAAGAGAAACAAGTTTCGATAACATTAGAAAAATTACCGGGATGAGTCTCAACATATTCACTTGTATACCAACTACATTGAACCAGTTTACGAAAAACAGGTGCAGACATTTGAGAGTAAACGAGTGATACTAATTTGATGATACTATTTCGATCTGACATTTGAATATTCAATTGGTCAAGTGCAACCCGATCATATATACGACGAATAATACCTTTCATTTGACGATTGAAATACATGTCAAGTGGTTGTCTCTTGTCAGTCGTTTTGTCGGGTATTTGTAATCGTTTCAAGCCTTTTACCTTCCTATAAATTTGAATATCATTCTGTCCTCGCCACGAACCTGAAAGAAGCAGACATTTGCCTGGTATATTGGGAATGAGGACTTGATCAATCCAATAATCGACATGGAAGCTAGTTAATTTTCCAGATTTTGAACAAGTAACGACGACATTATCAGCTCGAAACATTCGAGATTGTACACCTGAAATTTAATAAAGCTCAATAAACTTTAAAAGATTGAAAATTTAACTTCACCTTCACTAAGTCGACCGTTTGGCTCCTGAAGACATAACAATATAGGCCCGACTACTTCTCCATCCATATTGACAAGAGGTTGTATAGTGTAAGAATGACTACTGACATTCTTAGATCGCACCGAACCAGTTGTTGTCTTTTCTCCTTTGAAAGTTAGTGTACGACTACTTTGAAATTCTTTTACCAAACCAACTTGATCTGTATTAAAAATTTGACTTGGAGAATAGTTTTTCATCTCTGCTTGTACAATGTTGACAAACTCTTCGGCTGAAGCTTCAATTTCATCAGCACTTTTCGCCGACTGGCTGCTAATAACTTTAGAAATCTTTCGAGAAACAATACGATGTTTGTACTTGAAATTCTGAACCCAATGATTAGAAGCAACAAATTCAAACATTGATTGTTGCTGAGCCTTCGTCACACCCCATCGTTGCAGGTCTGCATCATGAATACATAAAGATTGATCACGAGCTTCTCTAAACAATGTAAAAACATGTGCATCGATTTCGTCTAGTTTTTGTCGTTTTGATCCATTTCGATGAACATAATCACGAAAGCGAAAAATATATTGCCTGTGCGGAATGCGACGAAATCGATGGCTAACACTTTTCCAACTATGTTTTCGCTTTCCATTTTGATTAATTTCGTCATAATAATCTAATACTTGTCTCATATATTGAAGAGAAAATTTGTCTGTTGATTGCTCATCTTTTTTCCTTCTACTTCTGTTGTTGAACCTGTTTGTTCATCATTGGATTCCATTTCCTCAGATTCTGTCTCTTCAATATCTTCACTTTCTTGCGAATCATCTTCTTGAAATTCATCTTCTGAAGAATCATCAGATGAATGTGTTTGATCGAGTGTAGATTCATCGTAAATTTCAAACGATGAGGCAGACAAAAAAGTTTGAATAGTTTCAAAGAGGTACTGGATGAATTCGTGAATTTGTTTATTTCCTTTAGGTTGGTATCCATCTTTTTTAGAAACCCGTTCAGCTAGCATAGCTACGATATCAGCTGCTTCTGCCATATTTAAACAAAATGAAAAGTGGCATAAAATTATTGTATCTATTAAACGTTCCTCTATGACATCGACATGACACACGTGATCAACAAGTATCGACAGTCATTTTTCTCTGTAACATCGCATGTCACCAAGGCTTGAATAACTATAATTTGATATTTTGCATTTAGACAAATCCAGAAATTTAAAATTACTGCAGAAAACAAGTTACTGCTAGAGCTAGCTGTACAAGACG
The DNA here is from genome assembly GCA_022393335.1 of Macrotrachela quadricornifera. Lineage (NCBI taxonomy): Eukaryota > Metazoa > Rotifera > Eurotatoria > Philodinida > Philodinidae > Macrotrachela > Macrotrachela quadricornifera. The sequence goes on along the minus strand of JAJEKB010021144.1, from coordinate 720,077 downwards.
AATGTAGAAAATTTTGGATGACAAAAAAAACTTTTCAAAAAATGAAAAAAATTCCTTTTTTTACAATCTAGTTTTGGCCATATCTCGAGAAAGAAGAGCCATAAGCACTAATCCTTCTAGGCTTTTCTTAGTCCCACTGAGGCCTACCTATTGCCAAAAGATGAAGCTAAAAGCTCGGAATCAGTTGGGGTAGTTCCCTCGTGAGAAGAAGAAAAAGCCAAAAAAAGTTCTCGTAACATTTTTACAAGTTGAAAAGTTTTTATTTCTCAATTATTTTGAGCAACATAGATCAGACTCTAACAAAACATACACTGTATTGTAGTGTGTCAAAAGTTCTATCGATATCAACTTTGAGAAAAATTATTTCAATTCAGTTTTAACTATCTAATCGAAACAATGTGAAAATTGAAAGAATATCAGTCACAATCTCTAACAATCATGCATAAACTGAATTCTTTGAGCGTTATGCGCTTGAAATGTTTCAAATCCTAAAAGCTAAGCAGAAAAAATTAATTGAAAAAGTAATTTTTTTATGATCGAAAAAATGGGTAGGTAGATGAAACAACCAAACTGTACAGTTGTTCATCAGAAAAAAGTGTATTTTGGTGTAAAATCTAAGAGTAAATTTAACTTTCAATATACCATTGGTAAACTCACTGTTTTCACTATAAAAATCATCATTAAATGCATTTTTCTATTTCTTGTGTGATATGAAAAAAGCTTGCCGAATAAGATCGATGGTATTTTCGGTGACATATCTAATACAACATTATACCTATGATTTATCTGGTTCTTTTTCTTCACAGCTCGGAGAACTTTTTTATGCTACGGATATTTTAAGTAATACAATTTCTTTTAGTAATATACGGGAGTACCTGTATCAAATGAATCAAGATTTCCACTCAATATATTTTTTAACATAAAACTTGACAACTTACGCAATGTTTCGCCAACTCCAAAATAAATAAAAATTATATCTTCTGATGCAAAATATCCAAAAAGAAAATTCAACGACTATAGTTCATTTCAGAGATAAATGGCCGTAGACATTTTTTGAATAACTCTATTATAACAAGAGATAAAGAGTTGATGTTTTAACCTTCCCTGAATAAATAAATTTAAAAGTTATTCAACATGTTTTTCCGAATTGTTATGAAAAATGAAATTTATTCAAGAATTATAAAAATGAAAATAGGAAATCTTTAAAACTTTTTATTAATTATTTTTCTGAGGCTTTGTAGGTTTGAAGATATCAAGTGTTCTGTTTGTCTCACATTTCCACAATGAAAAACGTTCACATCTACCACAATAAATTTCTATTAATTCAACTCGCCAATTGCGATATGACTTAGGAAAATAATTGACAAGCCAAGTGTACGGTTGTGGTTGTCCAGGTACACGTGGTGGATAATAACACTTCGATTTACATTTCAGACATGCACTCTGAGTTGGAACCGTGCACCAAATTGCACCAGGTTCAACCTTCGGTCCAACGATAAACCGCTGGCTTTCATAGTCTAGCATATCTGGTGTGAAATCATGTTGGGGTACGCCATGAGAAATATAAACATCTACAATATAGTACCCAAAAGTAGTTAAATAGATGGTTTTTATATGGAATGCAAGACTTACATAATTTATAATAATGTGCTTCTTTTTCTATTACATTTATTGATGGTCGAATTGTTAAATATTTGTGGGATAAAATTCTCTTAGAAGGATCACTAGTTTAGTGAAAAATAGTATATTTTTATAGAATAATACCATGAACAATATCATTACATCAGAGCTGCCAACAGGCTCCTTTTTCAACCTAATCAGCAAGTCAGATAAAACTCAGTTATACTTCTTATTTTTTAACTTTGATCAATTACATCATTTAACATTAATCTATTGTTCTCTAAGATATTTTAAAATCGAAAATATTGAATTAAAATTCTATTTCAGAGTAGCAACTTTAGTCTAGTCTGATATGTATCTCATAAACACCAAATTTAGTTAACATCTCTGAAAAATTTCGTACAAAAATACAACATGTTCCACTTTTAATAGTGCAAGAATAAAAAAGACAAACAAATATATTTGATAAATGATCGAATACTTCACTTTTTGCAGCAGAAAATATCTTTCGTGGAAATCTCTAAAGACAAACTACAGTGCTATCCAAAAAGATCGACTAGAAAATCTAATTCATAATCCTTTTTCATTAGCTTCATATCTTTTCCTAAACAATTTCGAGATGATTCTTATTTTTTGAGAGTTATACGAACTTTGGACATATTAGATCTATAATTCCTCCAGAAGCTATTAAATTTCAACAAATGAAAGTTTCTTAAACTTTTTAAATTTGTATCACTTCATAATAATACACCTTTTCAGATCAGAAATTGTTGTTAGAGTCTCTCTTTGATTTTTCAAACTGAAAAAACTATTATTATTTTCTGGCAGATTAGTCAGTTCATAATAGATATTTTTTTATGAAAAATATTCAAGTTTCTTCGAATAGTTATTTCTTGTTTTCTTTATTTTAAAAGTTTTATGAAAGATTAATTAGATTTAGAAAGAAATGAACAGATTAGTGAAATAACGCTTATTCGTAACTTTTCTTTTTCAAATTCACTATTTGGAATTTTTGTCAACAGAATCATATCTCATCTAAATGATTTTTTTCAATTTCATCACATACCGTGAAAATACATTTGTACAGAAACAATTCAAAATTTTTCAACACTTTCTTATTACTTGTCAAAACATTCCTAATCATACAATTAATGAGAGATACTCTTTACTTACTTGCATCCGAATACACCCTGTTTACTTATCTCTATCCATGGATGTCTTTTACGTTCTTGAATTAAACATATGAGTCTTGCTTTTGCACTTCCGAATATCATTATTTGTTCTACTTGTTGATGTTTCCTACCATCCTCACGTGATAGTGACTCATCTAAAAAAAATTATAATTAAATTATAAATTATTTAATGTTTTCAGTACAACAAACCTAAGATTTCGGTTTTGATTGCTCGTTCCCATAGGTGATCGTTCACATCAATTAATGATTTAAAATATTTATTCACTCGTAAAAGTGAACATAGATCAATGTATGTCAAATATGGAAGTATATTATAAATGAATAATTCTGGTGGTATATCAGTTAAAGATAATGACACATGTTCTAGCATATTGGGATATTTCAGATGTTGTTGAAGTGCTAATTGTGATTTTCGATGAAAACCAATACATTGACTTATATTATGACCCATTCTAATATAGAAAGAACGAAAAAAAATGATTTTTAAATGTTTAAAAAAACATATAGAAACAAAATTCATTCTGTTGATACGATGAGAAAAAGAACTCAAAAACACAGAAATTGTCAATTATTAAACAGATACAAAAATGATGCATCTATTTATTTAATAGAGAACTGGTACAGTTCACTTTCAGTTACTACTATAGAGTAATGTCATTCCAAAATACACATGGTGAATAATTGGGGATAGAGAAAAGCTTATGTCTTATCGTATTTGTGTAAATTTCGCAATCATAGTGATTGCGCCATCACCACGCAAATGTGAAATAATTTATATGCCTACCTTCGAAAGCATGTGCTGCTCAGGTAGACAGACAAAATAAATATAACAAAAGTTTCTCTACGTGAAAATGTACAATTGTTGACCCATTAAAAACGTATCCTTTTATCAATTTCTTTTAGCTGAATCATTAGGATTTTTCCTTATATAAATCAAATGAGTCATATAGCATGTCTGCGTAGGATGCTACAGAAGTTTTTTTTCCGCCTGGCTCTTCTAAAATCCTCAGTCTCAGGTTAAGTATTCATACTGCATCTTCTGGCATTCGTTAGCAAAATATGTGCATCTACCATAAAAGAAATAGCGGATCACAGAAAAGTGCCAACCGAGCAAAAAAAATTTGTAGTATCTTACTATTACAATGCAATGTCACATTTATATACAATTACTATTTTGAATATATTGTTTATTTCTTTCCTATCGTTACATTTCTCTAGGAATGTAAAGGTGACTAGTTCACACATTTTCATATTATACGTAAGTTGTTTTCGAAAAAAAGAAGATATGACCCAAAAAGAATATTAGACAAAACAATATCAGCAGATAATGTATTTGAGCATGTTCACAATATATTGTTCTAATATGATACATTCAATATTAAATCATTTAAATAACCTTCATTTACTTGTTCAATAGAAGATATCAATAGTTTCTCAGTATGTTATTATTGTTATTTTGTACTAACTCAGCATGATTATGATCAAATTAATAATAGTATTAATTCTTCTAATTAATATTGTTTTATTTTAATTTCTCGATGTAATAAATAAGCAACAAAATTTTAATTTTTAATTATATCATCACTATCATAAGAACAAACCTCAATGCTTAAAGATGATCTTGTTTCTAAAATAAAATAAAAACTAAATTCTAAAACATCAATCAAATTTAACCAATGATGAATATTTTGTTTTATAATAATATTCATTCACATAATTATTGCTAATCATAAATTATCTTTTATATTGTACTAATTATATTTTTTGTACATCTAACAAGATTTTATGATCATTATTTGACTATGTCAAGGTTAGAGCATCTGTCTTCATACCATGTTAGATTTAATATGTGAAATATCTTGTTTTCTCTTAAGATATCTGAATTTTCAATGATAATAAAATGTATGTCCACATGTCTTGCATTATTTTTGACCTATGAATTGCATAGTGAAATTACACAATCGTCATTGAATATGAATCATCTATTACCATATAAGGTAACTATCAATGATACATTACTGTTCTCAATATCTGATCGATATAAATCATGTAAAAATCATTCTGAATATTTTTGATTTCTTCATGAATGAATTTAGGTTGCTGCATCTCGTTTGTATTTGAAAATCAATTGATATAAGAAGATTTTGAATAGAGTCCTAAATATTTTTAATTATGATGAGATTTAAAAACGTATTGTCCAATCCTCTATATTATTCTTGTTTATTTATTCATAAAAAAAGAAATAACTTTTATCACTTAAGAGATATATTAGAATAAAATATCGTCGACGTAGGCAATATAGTCTCTTGTAACATGTTCTGTAAACCATTGATCTGAAAAATAGATTGCTGATATTGTGGAGTAGCGTAACCAAAATTGCCACTTCCATGTGTTATATATCCATTAGTTCCCATAGGATTTCCAATGACAAATTCCTCGAATGGTTGAGCATGAGGGTAAGTTGTTTTATTAAGTCGTAAACCTTTCATTGTCGTCATCTTTATAGTTACTTGATAATATTGGTAATGAGAAAAAAAATCAATTCAATATATTTTTATATATACATTATTCTGACACGTTTGGGTTTCTTACAAGCAACGAAAACAGAATGTAAACATTATTTTTTTTTCTTTCTGTCGTTAAAATGTACATGCTTTTTATTGTGTAAGACTAATATAAATAAAAAAAAAAGATGACAAATAGATTTTATTGAGGATTTTTACGTGAAGTACGTCGTTTTTTCTTTAGTGGTGATGGTTTAGGTGCAACAGTTGGATTAGCTACATGTGATTGTACAGTATTATGTTTAGGTGCCTGTTGTATAGTAGCAGATCTGATTGTACCATAATAATCATGCCAGTAATCACCAGTTGGATATACCGCATCATATTCATATGTTGAATTTGCAAAATTTCGTATATCATTTGCTATTTTATTGAATCGACGATTTGTTTTATCACCCATACCAGTTAAATTGTTCTTCGACATCACTTTTTTTGTTTATTTTAACTGAATATACAATATATATATAAAAACATGGTATGTTAGTTGAATTTATATACAGTATCAAAATTAATCATGCGTAAATAATGATTTGCATATACAATATAGTTTACAATATCACATACGTACTTTTCATATTCTGAGCATTCGAAAGTCATGCGCGTCCTTCATGATGTAGCATTCATATTCTGTTTTCTTTTTTTATAATTCAGTTAAAATATTCAATAAAAAATTGATTATCAATATTGAAAAATTTTGATTGTAATTATAACAGTATTAAAAAAGAAAGATCTGTAAATAAAGATTTGTGTTTTTGTTCATTGTATAGATAAATCATACAAGAGCTAAATTATTCTTTTATCAAGGTATTGATTATTCATTGTATTAAGTTAAAAGAATGCACCTTAGTTATGCATTCGAATGTAAAAAATATTGTCATTGTGTGCTTTTCTAGGTAAATCATACTTATTTTTCCTACTTTTAGAGACAATACTGTCAGTAATATCTTCAATAAAGTTTTAACTTTAGATTTACATACATTAAATCAATAAGAATAAGACTATCTCGATTACATTGTTTGCTATATTAGAAAAATAAAATTTATTTTTTATTTTTTTGATTATTATTATCTCTTTTTCTTTTTACGTCGTCTTTTTTTCTTTTTCTCTTGATTTGTTTTTGATTCTTCTATTTTAGTTGGTACTATTTGTCCATCATTATTTATATTTTTTGCTAACATTTCCGGTGAAATAAGTATTGTACGACCAAGAAGAATATCATCATAAAATTTTTCACCCAATGAACGACGATATACATCCAAAACAACAGTTATATCTTTAAATTCACGTTTATAAATATTAAATCGAAATAATTGATCATAAATTGTATCATTATTTTGTTCTAATGAAACAATACGACCACATTTATTATATTTAACAGGTATTTTACTAGTTTGATTAGATTCTATATGTTCTTCGGGTATAACAGGATGATCATGTATACCAACTGTTGCATGAACATAAACATGATTAACATGTTTAACAATACCTGTTGCACGTAATGAATGAACATAGATATTTAAACATTCATCTTTAGCATCATACCAAACAGTAGCTCGAATTTGTATAAGACCAATAGCTGATGGATCACCATAATCTAAAATTAAAATAATATTCTTTTTTAAATCTAAAGATTTGCTTTATTTTTTGTTAATACCAGGTAATAAATTTCTCCATACAGCATGACCTTTAGCACGTTGAGCAATTAATAAATGATCAAGTGGATAATAAGTTGTACCAATAGGTATATGAAAAACATCTTTATCAATTTCATGTACTGTTAATTTAAGTACATTATGTGGAAATTCTGATAGATTTATATCAAATATTATTTCTGTCATATAATCAGGATTAGAATTTTCTTTAATAATATCTGTAGAAAAATTTATATTTAATGTTGGTAAAATTTCCGCTCGAACAAATGTTGTTGGTTGACAATTATTTATTGAATGAAGATTACGTGCTTTAATTATTGTTAAATATAATTTTCTTAAATATGGATTATATTCAAGAAAAAACCATATACGACCAAGATTATTCTCAATTGAATATGAATTATATTCATCAAAACCTTTATTTATTAATTTATGAATATCATTTGATAATAATAATTGATTTTTTATTTGAGGATTTAATTTATTATTAATTCGACATGCTTCTTTCGGATCAATTAAATCCGGATAATTTGTTAATACTGGTGTACGAAATTCATTCCATTTATAGGAATCTAAGTTAATAGAAACATCATTCGAATTATTAATTGATGTATTATTTAATAATTCAGATGAGATTAAAACATTTGATTTATTCAAATTATTATTCGATTCACAATCTATAGAAATATAAAAAAGGAAATTATATTAATCTATATTTTTTTTTTGCACAAAAACAAAGGAACAAACGATTTCATCTTTACTGCTATATCCTATACATATATGTATTTATTCAATGAAATGTATATCAAATATATGACGAGACATTTTGAAAGAATTAAATCTTAAAAACGCACTTGTTTTATTCTTTATATTGTCTATATTTAATAATCTATTGTTATTTTCATTTGTTCGTTCTTTACATTGTTCAAATAAATCTTTTGATAACAATGTAGGTGTTGAATATTTAGCATGTTGATTAAATGCATTACTTAGTGGGTGTATATTTTTTGATGACGTCATTAATTTATAAGTACGTGATGATAATCTTGCATAATTTGGACGAGAAAAAATATAAAGAAAAATAATAATAATAAAACAAATAGGTAGGAAAATCCAAAGCCAATGATAAGCTTTTTCATTAGTTAAACATACAAATGAATATTCATTTTCACAAGTCATTTGGTACGCGCTTATTTATAAAAGATTCTTTTTTTTCTCTTGCATTCAATTAGGAAAAAAAACACACTGTACATAAAAAAGAAAACAAAATAGAATTTTTTTATGTAAAACTTCCACAACATGGAGTCGTAGTTGTTGGTGGAGGATCGACAGGTGTTATTATTTGAGAAGATTTTGGTCCTAAACTGAAATTTGGATTCTCTTTCATTGAATCCATTCGAGCTGCCCAATGACGATATATATCTGCAATAAGTGTTCGAAATGCTTGTTCAACATTTGTTGCATCTAATGCTGATGTTTCAATAAATCTTTAAATAAAGAAAATTTTTAAAAATTTTATTTAAAAAAAAAATCAATTCTTACTGAATATTTCTATCATCAGCATAACGTTTAGCATCATCATAAAGAACAGCACGTATATGTCGTTGATCTAATTTATTTCCTATTAAGATAATACAACAATCAATACCAGCATTAGCTCGTACTTCATTATACCTATTTAAAGAATTTTAAAAAAAAACTAAAGAAAAATTTTAAATAAAATATTTTACCATTGATCAAGATTTTGGAATGTTGATGCTTTAAGAATGTCAAAAACAACAAGAGCACCTAATGCATTACGATAATATGCTTTTGTTATTGCCATAAATCGTTCTTGTCCAGCTAAAAAAAGGAAATTTTTTTTTTTAATATAAGAAAAAATATTTTATAAATCTTTTACCAGTATCCCATATTTGTACTTTAATAGTTTTTCCATCAACTTGTACTTCTTTCGTAGAAAATTCTACACCAATTGTTGAACGACTTTCAAGTGAAAATTCATTACGAGTAAAACGTGATAATAAATTAGATTTTCCAACACCCGAATCACCAGTTAGAACAATTTTAAATATATAATCAGCTCCCGATGACTGTGCCATAAATTGTTTTTATTTTGCTTATACTAAAATAATATATGTCGATAAACGAAGGGATATATAAGAATCAATTCTCCATATGAGTCACATTATATGTCAATAGAAAAAAAAAAAAAGAAATTTTGTATTGCATGATAAAAGACTCAAGAGGAAAAAAAGTTGTATATGATTAAAATATATTCATATAGACGATTGTTTGCCATTGAATATAACTAAACCAGTGAGTCAGACAAAATGCAGATAAATTATGTTTTTTTTCGTCGTCTAGGCAGTCGACTGTAATTGATGAAGTTGATGTCTCATCAGTATTGCCTGCGTGTGCGTTTGTTCGTCATCAACTCGTCAATGTTGCCAGAGAGGAAGCAAAAGAAAATAGTAGTCGATTCTTTTTTCTGCGTTTTTTTTTCTTCACAATTCTATGAGTAGAAAAAGGTGAGTCACGTCGTATCGTCTTCTCGTCGTCGATTGCTTCGTACTATATTAATGCTATATTTGGACGAGCGAACGAACCGAAAGCAAGCAGAAGAAATGCAAAAATAATGAAAATAAAGAATGACGAAAAGAAGAAAGAAACAAAAAAAAGAATATGGTATACATATCTCATTTTGTACAGTGTATTATTTGTAGACCAAATAGAAAAGAAACAACAGAAATCTATTATATTTTATTCAACCCATATGTTATACTAATTATATAGGCTATTAATAGAATATCAAGATCTTTTTATCAAGGAACAAAGAGATCAGTTTGAATTTTATGTTTCTATTTAATAGAAAATTGAATCGATTTTTAATTAAAAGTATTTAGTGAGATACTATAATCTTTATTTTGAAGTGATATGATAAGAGTTTGATATAGAGTAACCTGAAAAAAAAGTTTTAATTGCAAGCAGTCGTACATAGGCCTTTGTTAGTCTGATCAAATTACTTATATTAAGTCTATGTTTGATATGTTAAAATTGCTCTGATCAATGCTTCTTTCAATAACTTAGTTAGACATATAATTAGACTTATATTTTTAAATAAAATTGTTATTGAATTATTAATCAAAATAAATGAAAAATCTGATTGGTTTCAAATAAAGATTTCTTTGACTTTTAATTATCAAGTTTTACCTACATAAATCATTAGACGTCACTATGTCAAAGATTATGTAGACACTAAATAAACTCAAAAATAGGGAACTAGAAATCAATTGAAATACTATTGACTGATATAAATAATTCATCAAACATTACTGTCATAATAAAAATGACGGCATACGAATTCAATAGCATTCTATACACAGTTTTATTTCCTCGTTTTGTATCAATACTTATGTTATTCATAAAAATAAGAAAATGAAAAAAATGACTCATTGAAGTGTACTTCCTGACTATTTAAAATAGGTTGACTGATTTATTTGCATGAAAATATAACTATCGTATATAAGTAGACGCCATATTGTTCAGCTTTCATTCTGATATTTAAAGCCAACTGGTAATACTATCCAGTATAGTTCAAATTTGATCAATTAAGAAACACTATATCATAAAATTTGCTCTTGTGCAAACATACTGAATCAGTTGTACTGTGTAACAACGGAATTTTTAAAGCAGTATGTAGCACTTAATGCTACAATACTAACAGTCAGCAATGTCTCAATGGTAAACTGGAAAACTAGATATCATCTTTTTTTCTATGTATTTCATCATAAATCAATGTGAATTTCAATTCTATAAAAAAAATTTTTATGAAAACGCATCTTTAGAAATTTTAGGATTTTAGACTAGCAAAATTTTCACTGAAAATCAACTGTGTTATATTTATTATTCACTATTGATTATCGGAAAAACTAATCTAATTATAATCCAAACTATACCAAAAAAGTCTCTAATAAATTATTTAACAAAAACTAATCTCATATAAGAATCTTTGTGTTTCCAAATACCAGAGAATCATCATGACCTCTTAAAGAACCAACCGTCCCCAAAGGGTTAACCAATCATATTATTCAATTCAGTTTTATTTTTTGTAGTGTATGCAAGGCCTAAGTGCTATTTCTTATAACGAATCAATTCAATGAGAAAAAGTATGTTTGAACGGGTACCACGATCATTTACCATTCATAACATTTTTTTAATAATAAATAGTCAATCATTTCTATCTTTACACAATTTACAGTTGCACATTGTTTTAAAACAGTATATATTGAGACAGAGAAAATGTTAAAGAATAAAATTTTTTTTCACCTCTCATTTATTGTTTGCTATACTTAGTAATGACCTTCTCAATAGAAGTATATACATTTTTTTACATCTTTTGCCTTTTAATTTCTTGATTTTATGACATATACACACTGTTATTTTTTGTAGAAGCATACTTTAGCATTCAAAAGTGTTTCACATACGTTCAAAACGGAACATTTAATCCAATAAACTGATGATGGCGTCGTGCATAACATGACTCAATAGCATCAATATTCCGAATTATCAAAATAGAAAATAGATAAATTGAATCAATTATATACAATAATATAATTTCATACCTCATTTCTTTATATGTATATATATATAGCAGAATTATTCATAATGAATATTTCAACTTTTTCGACATTTTTCATCTGAAAATGTTCAAGTTCATTAGCCTTTTTTCAAATTTCTTCTTTAAATACTATATTGAACAAGGAGGAAAAGAGTAATTGGAATGGATGGGAATGTCCGATTAGTCTTTTCCCTCTTGACTATACCGATATACCGATATACCGCTATTTTAATAATATAAAGTGATACTAATTTTCTGCAAATTAATTTTCTTTTTAAGAGATTGATTTTGCCGCAAAATCATATTCACCATCATATGATGGAGATGTCAATTCACATCACACAGGCTGATATTTTATATTTTGATAAAGTCATCACATCTATATACCATCTTCAACAAATTTTAGATGAGGTGTTATTCATAAAAAAAACACTCCTTCTCTTACATGTGATAAATTCCCAAAAATTCAGTGAATTCTTTATAACGAACATGCACTCCAAAAATTTATTTTTGTAATGTATTTCATCCATACGCATACAAACGCTCTCATCCTGCACATACACAAATAAATTTAAAAAAATAAACAAATAAAGCAAAAGCTGATTGATTATCTTGCATACATAAAACATATAAAGGAGAACTCTGATTATAATAACTGAAAAAAAACAAAAATGTTAGATCACTCTATAAAGTAACAAAAAACTTCGAAATGATTCAAGCAAGAGGATGTTTAATAACGTGAACCATTATAACGGAATGTACGAGAAATTCAATCATTTGAAAAGTTATTATTTATTAAATTTGAACATGGTTGTCGTTGATTTTGTTATTTACGATTAATATCATTATTTAAAGGTTGATTTGCACATCTTATATATCATATATAGTTAAATTATTTATTTCTACATCTTAAAATTACGTCGATTACATTAAGATTTAATAGTTGAACTATTTTCTGCTGCATTTAATTCATTTTATAATTGTGACTTTTTCATTGATACTGTTGATTCATTCGGTTGATCATATTATAAAATTCTATATTTAACTTGATTTGTTGTATTTGAAGATTTTTTCTGTTTTTGTGATGATCATCTATCATTATTGGAGTATTTTTTGATTGTTAATGAACGTTCAGTCTACCATCATCTGACATTGGAGATGCCAATTGAGTCATATCTAGATAAAAACTATTAAAAATTTGATTTTATCTTTTTCAATTAATCGAATTAATTTATTATTACTGACTACTTGATATATATTAATAATTACAATCTGATCAAATTTCGTTTTAGACTGTGATCTTTCAAAGCAAAAACAACGCATAAGATGTAGTAATATTCAAGGTCATTCTTTTTCCATTAGAAGAAAACATTAATAGTTGAATATATTTTTATGATTTTCATCTACACTAAGGATTATCAATGGTGTTCAAATATGTATTTCTTTCTAAGAGCTGTCTAAAACGCATACGCTCTTCTCACATATTTCATGTCATCTCCCTCTATACATTCTATATTTTCTGGCCCTTTTTTATAGCTTATTAAAAATAATTAAAAAAGTTTGTTTTTTTTGTTATGTTTAATCATATGTGAAGAAAATAAACTTAATAAATAAAAAAAAACTATGAAAATCATATTTAAATCAATGAATCTTATATATTGATCACATATTATAATAAATTTCTAGTTGAATAATTGTCATGTAAAAATGAGAAAAAGTAATTATTAATCTTGACAGTTATGCAGAGAATAACAAACAGACAATGAAATATGCAAAGATATCGACTAAAAATGACACTAAACTATCAATAGTTCTTCTGTGTTGAAAAACAATATTATTAAATAAATGCATATTTCTCATTTAACATTGTACTCAAAAAGACAAGTTTTCAAGTTCATGCACTACAATAAAGGTAAGTCAGTAGAAAGAATAGAACACTCTCATTGTATGAGAAAAGACAACATATTTTGGATCCATCAAATAAAAGCTGAATGACTCAGTCCTATATTATATAATTAAATATTTATTTAATCTGTTTTATTTTGTATATTTTATCGACAATAAAAAGAGATGATATCATTTGCAACTTGATGTTAAATACTATTTGATTATTAACTTTTGCTTTAATATACAGAAACGAAACTTCGTATGTAATAAGACAGTATGATTATCGATCTGTATAGATTTTTCAAAAAGACAATAAATTATCTTGAACGATGGGCAAAATTTTGCAACTAATTGATCCCAACATAAAATTTCGTTTCATTCTTACGACCATAACAAAAACATAAACGTAATAAATCCACATATACTAAATCAGTTAAATATTAAAAATATAATTATTTATCAACTTTGTCGTTCCATAAGATCCAAACATAACAATGAATGCTGCTAAATTTCTAAGGAGCAAAGACAGAAGCAATTAGTGATATACTATTTATAATCCATTTTCCATCACTTCTGTTTGACGAATGCAAAGAATATGAAGAAAATAAAGATGAAGTTGATGATGAATATGAAAAATTTAATTTATAAATGTTTGACATGAAAGTATAACTTTTTTTTATATTTACAAAATCATCAATGATTGTTTCTAAAAGAAAAATTCACGACTTTATTTATTCATCCTTCACTCTATTTTTCTCTTTGTTTTCTAGTCCGTTCGCTACTATAAAAAATATTTTCTACTTTTGCTTGTGAGGCCAAATTCTATATTTCTCTTATCAATAACAACTTAGCAAGGGAAAAAAATGTTTCATGTTGATATGAAATGAAATCTAATTCTCATTGTTTCACATTGCATTATTTCATTGTTAAAAGAAACGCAAAAAATATTCAAAGTAAATAAAAGCTGTCTAGCTAACAAATTCGCTAGAGAAAAAACGTTTGTATATCCTGAACATAAAATTCTTTTTCTTTTTCAAGTATCTTTATTCAAATTAATCAAATTGAAGATTCTTTTAAAAAAAATAAGGATGAACTTCACTGATGCTTAAATACATCCTAATCAACTAATAACCTGCTTCTCCCTCGGAAAAAATTTTGTTTATCTCTCATACATAAAACTAGTTCAGTGAGAGACTGTCATATATGAGTGAATAATCTTTTCATTAAAAAAATACCCTTTTGCTTTTTTTTATACGAAATAAGATACCATCTTATACAACGAAATGTCATATTCTTTGTTTTTGATGTTGATAAGTAGAGATGACTTTTATGACTATTTCGACAAGCGAAAAGTAATCTATAATCACCCTATCATTGTTTCATCTGTATGGATTATTTTTTGTTTTGTTTTTATACACACAATTTTGGAAATTCTATCATTTCTTCAGCTATATTCACTCTTTAACAATTGAAAAAATAAAAGTTAAATTTCGATGTAATCAAATAAATTATTTTGTTTATCAATCCGAAATGATATTTGAAAAAAATTACAGTTCATTTATTAGTTGTTCACGATTAGTTTTGTTGATAAAAACAAATTTCATTTAAAATCAAAATATTGGAAGTTGAAGTAAAGAATTAAAAACAAGGTTCTTCCCATTGATATCCATTCAAAATTGTATTTATGTTACCTGTATCAACGATCAATTGATATAAATGTGGTATCATTTCGAAAAATTTTCTAATCAGATCTGCAATTCGAGATAAGTGATGATATAATTTATTAATCGAAGAAATAGAGAATATTCAATATTATTAGTATTAAAATCAACATAGAGTAAAATCGAAAACTGTTGCAAGTGTTTGTCCTATAATAACTCATTTATTTCTTTTTAACGATATTTAATTCCCAGAATAAGTACACACTTTAATGATAATGATATGATTGTTGGAACAAAAATATTTTGATCTCCAAAATTCATATTTAAATAAAAATAAATTAAATTTTTTAAATTCACAATATTATCAATTAACTGTTATGCATTGATTTCAACAAATTGAAGTTAACTTCAAAAGATATTTTCATTCAAGCATGGTTTTCTTCATCATTTTATTTGAAGAAAGATCAACAAATAAAAGTGATTTTACCGAATTAAATTAACGAACTATTATATCATAGGAAAAAAAGCTAAATCTATTCAGAAGTATCATCACCACTTCAAACGCATGATAATTTTATATGATTTGATATATTTAAAACATATTCATTACGACTAATGTTAATATCAGATTGAGATATTCAACAACAAATAAGAGTAAATGTTTGAAAATGAATCAATAAAAGTTCATTTAAACCAAGATTGATATTCTAAAAAGGGTGAAGAAGTTAAACGGAAGATATATATTTAAATAAATCAAATAACAATTCATTTGCTAAAGATTTTAAGTTCATACACTGTTACACAGTATTCTTCAGTGAGAAAAAAAACTATTCCTTTAGAAATATAAATATTGTGTAAACTTTTTCCTTTATAATATTACGAAATAATATTCTTATGCAATTCTTTTTCTTTTGCATACTGTTATCAGCTCACACTAGTTACTGACAACGCATTATATTTAACGTTAGCAAAATTACAATTTTTATACGTTTTAAAGAAAATGACACATTGACAACAACAATAAATTCTCCACCTATGGATAAGTTGACTGATTAATTTATTTTAATTTTCTTTCTCTTTTTGGTATAGAGTTATTTAACAACTGATAAAACTTTTTGACAAATGGATAAGTGACTACTAATACTTATTATCAATTGAAGATTTTGTCTGTAAATCATACAAGTTTTTGCATATATTTCATTAAGTAATAGCTTTGGTAAAAATTCTTGTGATAATTGAAAACGAATTGGTTTAGTTGGTTTTTGTTGTTGTTGCTGTCCAGTACATATTTGTACAAGACAATGACAAATTATACCAAAACCACGAACTGAATAAATAATTTTATGAACTGGTAAAGTAAAATAAAGTGTTTGTCTTATATCCATATTCTTTGAATCAATTGTAAGTTGTTGTTTTGATCCATTATCAACTGAAATTTCAACTACAGCAAAAAATTCTTCTCTTTTAGCTTGTTCATGTAGAAGACGTTCAAATTTAAGCCAAACATCAGTTTGAACAACTTCATGTACCCAGGTCGATCAAAACGGAGTCGTTTACAATACGTTTTCGGGACGTAAACCGTGACAAAACGGTGGCTTTACGGCCGAAAATGAACCGTTTCGCCTTGTAATCACGGGCACAGTTTTACGGCATCGTAAACACGCTGTATTCTCATCCAAAACGGTTATTATACGGCTATGTACGGATTCGAAACGGGCCGTATTACTGCGCCCGGTATTACGGTCAGTATACGGTCCGTTTTGATGTTGTAAAGGCCGTATACGGACCGTATCATTCGACCTGGGTAAAATAGTATCATTATTTGGATCATTTTGATTCTCATAAATAACCCACCGAGCAATATCTGAAGCTGTTGTATAATCTTGCAAAAAGACATAATGACAATATCACTGTGATAACATGTTTTTTTGTCATAAACATATTTCCCACCATTTGATACATCTTTTAAATTTTGTTTTTTAAGATATGTATGAATTTTTTCAGTTAATGCGGTTGACAATATTTCATTTTGAATGAGAGCCATTTGAATTAATGTTATTATTAATGAATCTTGTTTTACAACTAAAATACGTGATTGTAAATAACGTTGAGCACGAATTATTGGATTGTTTTCTTCAGAATATAAACGTTGACGAATAAATTGTGGCATACAATCAAGTGAATTATTATATGTTAATGATTCTCGACGATATTCATTCAAACAAAATCGATAATGAAAACATGAACCATTATCATAAAATGAATCATCATCTTGCTGATGAGATAATAACCAATTTAATGTACGATTAAGTAGCACATCATCATAAAATGGCATCATTGGTGAAATCATAGCACCAAATGCTAATGATGTTAAATAAAGTGATGAATATTGTGTATCTTCACTAGGTTTAATTGAATATGAACCATCATAATTATTATAAAGTTAAAGTGTTTGATAAGCTTTAATTATATTATCAGTTGTTGTATTATATCAAATTTTATTATTTGATTTTAAATTCTCCTACTAGTATCGAATCTACTTTATTATTTATTTTAACAAATGAAAATCAATTCAGTAAGTTAATCCTTTAAATTTTTATTATATTAATCATTAAAAATTTTTTACAAAAAAGAAAAATCACTTTTGACATAATTTTACTTTTAAAAAAAATCGTCATCAAATGTTGGATTATATTCATTTGTTGATGTTGCATTCGACGTAAATAAATTATCCATATTTTCATATGATGCCAATAGTTCAAATAATGTATCTGTTGTTGCTACTGCTGAATGAAAACCACTCGCAACTAATGCAGATAAATTCGATGTTGTACTTGTTGATGAATCATATTTTATATTTGAATTTGTCGTTGTATTATAAAGTTGATGTACACCTGTTGTTCGTTGTTGTTTTTCTTCATCACGTTTAAATTTTTTTTTCACGTAAATGTTTTGTTATATTTCTTATTGTGGTTTCAACATTCTTAATAAAATCATCAATATGTCGAGACAATCTATAAAATATGTGAAATAATTTTTACAAAAATGGAATGTATATTAAAGTTGGATCAATGCTTACTCATTATTATTCAAATATTTGTTCCTTTGAATAGGCATAGGTGTCTCAAATCTAGCACCCTAAAATATATAAATAATAATCGATAATTTTCTTTAGTTAACGTACTGAGAATTGAATTTGATATATACCATTACCCAGGCGATTGAATCCGGTCGCCGTTTCCGGGCCGTATACGGTGCAAATACGGCGCTTTTACGGCCGTAAATGTGCCGTGTGTGTGCCGTATATGACCATAAATTGGTCATACTTATGTCGTAAAAAAGCGCCACACAGTCTGAAATCTTATTGAGAATAGCTTTGTTTTCGTTCAATTGATATCAATTTTTATTGTTCATATAATAAAAACAGTTAGCAAAAAAAGAATAATCAGAAAACAAAAGTGATAAAAAAAGAACTCAGTTCCAAGAGAACAAACTGTTTGCATAGAATAATACAAGATAAATGAAGTGGTACAAAATAACAATCGAGAAACGTTTGTTCTAATGTTATTTTCACACACAATAAAGAATAATTAGGTGTTAGATAGGAAAATGTTTCATTGATAAAGAAAAATTGAAAAATATAGACGAAAAAAACTATCTGTCAATACGTACGTTTTAAGTAATTATTATGGATCACTTAATATTGGTGCTGGTAAATCAATATCTATGTCTTTCATTGACGCTTGATAACGTAATTCAACACGTTTTGTTTTTCTATCATCCCGATGTTCTTCTTCAAACAGAAAATCACTCAGTTTTTTTCGAACCAAATTTTTGTAAAAGTCCTTGTAGTGGTGCACATTGATATGATATTTAACACGCATTGCGGCTAGAAAAATAAAAAGTATATGAAATTGGGCAAAATATAGGTGATTATATACCAAGTAAACGAAATTTATAACTCAAAGAATTGCAGAGAACAATCTCTTTTTTGTTTTTATTGAAAAACATAATAATACTGAAGAATATTAGAAGAGAATAAGTTTCAACTTACTATTTAATAAAGCAAATCGAACGGGATCTAATTTTGGTTTTGAATATCAATTAGCACTTGATGATGGTAACATAAACGTTTTTGTAATTCATGTTCAGTACATAATATACGTAATAATTGTCGTCCATAATCACCTGGATTTTTTGCATTAATATCAAGTAAATATTGTTCGTTGTACATCTAAATAAAAGAATAAAAATGAGCTGTATGATTCAAAACAATGCAGCAAATATTTACCACTTCTTCAGGAAATTTATCTTTTTCATTACGATATATAGCCATTTGTGATTCATTCTATATGTAACAAACAATTGTTATGACTAATGTCATCAGTTTGTACACATACAGCAAATTTAAGAACTTACAAAAGCAGATGATTGCGAAAAATACTAAACTTTTTTAGTTAAAAAATCCAACTTTTTGTGTAATGAATTGAGCACTGTATTGCATAAATCATTGATACGATTATTGACTATCCGTTGCACTTTGTCTAGAAATTAAAAAATGAAATTAGCAAAGTTTATTTCACTTTTACTTCTACTGTACCTAAAAGCAGATCATCTTCGTTTTCATCACCTTCAGTTTCGTTATCTTCATTTGTTTTTTTTCCTCTATTGGACGAGATGATGGTGACCTGTGATATAATTTAATATTCGATCGACTTCGATACAAACCATTGTCATGATTATAAGGACCTAAAGAAAAGAAAAAAAGGGAAACTAAGTATCAGAGCAACAGAAAAGAATCAATAATACTATACTAACCTTGATGATTTTTTTTTAAGAGTACTAAGCTTGGTTCGTGGTGGATATGCTATATCAAACAAGTAAAAATTTTTGCATTAAAATGATAATATTTGTTTTTACGTGTAGTACCGCAAGACGGGTTGTGATTTTGTGATACAGCAGATGATAAAAATTGAATTGATGAATCACCTAAAATATAAGTTATGTAAAGCCCAAGAACAAAAAAAATCTATAAGATTCTACTAAACATACTTGTACTTGAAAATGTATCGTTGTCGATTTCATCTTCTTCGGTATCAACCATTCGTAAGCTAAACTCAGCCTCGCAATGAGATTTTGTACCTAAAGATGGTTTTTAACAATCTTCTATGCTATTCGTTCATTATTTGCATGAGCAACTGTTAAATAAACAACGAGTGTCATTTTAGTGGTCAGTAGAATAAATGAAACGGTTAGTAAAACAAAAAATTAAAAAATCAGTAGAATTATTGAATGGTCAGTAATTAATTTGATAGGTTCATAATAAAATTTAAACGATCAGTAGATAAACTGAAATGGAAAGTAAAAAAATATAAATTTGTGCAAAGATGGTCTGCGTTTCTTTTTCTATACTAACAGATGATAAAGGGTATACATTTTTTCGTTCTTTGACTTTTACATCTGCCCAAAATACTATCTGTTTGGGGTTTTCCCTCGTTCTTCTCAAAGAAGAGTTTTTCTTCTATTGATTCTTTCCTAATGCAAAGGGATATTACCACATTCAGATACGATCTAATATCTATCTCCCGGAAAAATAGGTAGACTCGGTATTTTCGATACTTTCTTATTATAAATTGACATTTTGAGAAAAGTAACTATAGATTCGAATAGCCCATGGAGTTCTCTACAACTCTATATATATGTCTTTTTAATTGCACTTGTCCCTTGAAAATAAATTCAAGCGCATTAAAGACACCCTCATCGT